>JAGVSP010000219.1:0-81903 GCA_022494985.1 Micrasema minimum | reverse complement strand
AATATTTATCTGTGAAATACCGGCGTCAAGGCGCCTTATCCCTCGGTTAAGCTACAAAATTTTGGGGAGTCGAATCTACCGCTTTCAGATTACATGAATAGACACAAATTCTGTTTTATTGCCTAGGACTCTCCGCAATTATAAATATTATAAGGGGTGCCGTGCGATCAACTGGTAGATGTATCTGATGAGGTAGATGGAACTAATCTCATTCTCTCGCAGGCTAAATCCCATAGATCTATATGTTTGTCTCTTTTTAGTGTCGCTTTTTCGTTTCACAGAGTTTCAAATCACTCCCAACGATTCTAAAGAAGTTTTCACTTCAAAAATAAAGCGTAGCATAAAATCCATTATAAAATTAATTCACATACATATGTAACGGTTTTATATAACTGGTATTATTAATCAAAACAAAAGATAAGAGGATTGCCGTTTAAAAGTAGGAATAAAATTGTGATTCTGATTACAGCTGTAGCTCAATCACAGATAACTATCGACGTAGTTAAAAAAAAACGTGCTAATCACGTGCTAACGCTAACGATTTGAGCGATCACAATGACATACCGTTCAATACCGCGATCGCTGAGCCGAGCATTGACGATCTGAGCCGAGCGGAGCCGATCTACGCCATATCGCGGCCGTACGTCAAACGTCAAATCATTATGTCGACTGCTTTTCTCAATATTTGGCTTGCCGAAAACCGGCTTAATTCTAATAAAGATTGAATGAATATATGTGCGAATAAGATATATCTCGGGAAATGGCTCGCGACTAGTATGCGCTCGTTTAATAATCCCGATCGATAACTTTTAACGCGTGTTCCATTGTGATCGCGAAAAACGTTAAACATCCATGGGTAAAGAAATTGTTATCACGTCGCTTATTACCGAGTCGCTAGTGATCTGTGATCAAGCAACTGATGGCGCTAAGAGCGGCCAATTTCTCTCCTGTTTGAGGCCCGGGAGTGAAATAAACAAGTAACGAGTTTCCTCGCTGTTTGCGCTTTCCATAATCCGGAAGTAATGTTGACCGTTTCATTTTCTAAATAATATGCCCGGGGGAGATTCCAACACCCTTGTTTTGTGTATTGAAATGCTCTTTGTAGGAGAATCAGACACGTGCCACGCTTAACTATTTCAGCCACCGTTCTACTAAATAGCATCTAAACACTAAACAGTATATTGTTTCAATATTATTAAATTCTATTGTATTTCCATTATTTGTAAAATTACGTATATTCATTACCAAATCATTTGCTTATTCCTATATTGAGATCTCAAAAAATAACTCGTTAAAAAATTCGCACATTTGCGGTGTCCTTCTGAAACTTGTATTTTGAAATGTCTCCATATAGAAGTAAGCCACCGAAATTATTATTACATTCAAAATAGAATTCTCAATTTTTACATTAAATAAGATTTTTTTTGGAGGTTTTTTTATGAAGAGTATAAACTTACTCTATGCATAGCACAATCTTGTTAATAAAGTAAAAATAAATAAAATATGTGAGTAGATATGCTATTTTTATTCCCAAAATTTCTACTACAGTAAGTTCATCATAAATATGTTGTATTCTTCCAAAAATCCTTTCTACCCGTATTGGTATGTAGTAAACTCTATGTAAGCTACTGCTCGTAAATTGATTAACGAATTCTCGGCAAGTCTTACAAATTATTGAAGAAAAAAATTTCGTTTAGGAAATTCTTTCAACTTATCAGACACTCACCCCATTTATTTCCAAGTCCGTAATACCGTGATTTTTATTATAATAAAAAATGAACCAACCTAACGAGAGTCCATGTGACGTGACGAAAGTATTAATAGATTTCTATTTTCTACCCATCTAAAGAAAAGTATTTGTCCTTACTCACCACCTTCGCGTTACCTGTTCTACCATAAAACCTCTCTTACGAGTGCTTAACTCCCGCAGTAATATAAAACCAATGTGGATTTAGTTCCTACGGCTCCTACCTTAAGGGGCTAAGCACAAAAGTTTGGAAAGAAAAGAACCTCGTTCCTTTCGTTGTTCCTCATCCTACAATTAGTCATCATCTCAGCCCGTTGAGGTCCACTGCTGGACATAGGCCTCCCCCTGCCGTCTCCACCCCTCCCGATCCTGCGCCGCCCCCATCCACTGTCTTTCAGCAGACTTCCTGATGTCGTCCACCCATCTCATCGGTGGACGTCCTCGAGGCCTCTGGTTTCTCGGTCTCCACACCAGAACGCGTTTCGTCCATCTGTCGTCCGTCATTCTGGCTATGTGACCGGCCCATTTCCACTTCAACCAAGCAATTCGCTCCACCACGTCGCAGACTTTTGTCTGGCGTCGGATCCAATCGTTCCTTTTTCGGTCTCTTAATGTTATTCCAAGCATAATTCTCTCCATGCTCCTCTGTGCAACATGCAACTTATGGGAGGATTGCTTGGTCAGAGTCATTGTTTCCGCGCCATAAGTAAGGACGGGCAGAATACATTGGTTGAACACTCGAGTCTTGAGTGAGTTGGGAATGGAGCTTCGGAATGTGGAATTTAGCTTTCCAAAGGCCACCCAAATACATAGAAAAGATATTATTTTTGGCCTTGTTCTAAACGGCGCGCGGGAAGGACGAAGAACTCGTAAAGAAACTAAGATTTCTCCTTCCCGATTTCATGCTCGTCTCCCTCTATCTTCCTGAGGACTGACGTTGGTGGCCCTCTTGGAAGAACCACGGTTCCCGTAAATCAGACTCCATGGGGCTCGTTTGGAAAGGACTCGATTTACGATCCTTTACCGTTTTATAGCCCGTAAAATTGTAATGCCACACAGATGAACGGGCTATTTTTAAACTGCGTTGGGTTGATGCATTCACGAATGTTTAGTTTATTTTAAAATACTTATGCTTGAATAACAACATATTTTGGAACTGAGTACTCTATGAATAAAGTCATTTTTTCTTGGTACTATTTTAACTATTTAACTCTATTTTAAAAATTTATACAAGATTTCGCTTTCGTTGATTTTTTTCAAATATCATTAATTAAACTCCTCCTCCTCCTCCAACCATCACGCCATTTCCCCGAAGGGGTAGGCAGAGAGGATAGAACGCCACACCACTCTGTCCTGGCACACTTCTCTTGCTTCCTCCACATTCATACATCTCCTCATGCACGCACGTCGATTATTCCGACTTCTTACATGCCCACTTTCAAGCACTTGTTTTACTTGATCATGCCATGTCTTTCTCGGCCTTCCTCGATTTCTACATCCAGCTACAGTCGCGACATATATTTTTTTAGCCGTTCTTTCATCATCCGTTCGCACTACATGACCGAACCATCGTAAAAGACCTTTCTTAATTTTGTCGATAATGCTTATCTCAGCCTTGCACTCTGCTCTAATTTCGACATTTGTACACCTATCATACATAGTCTTACCTCACATTCGCCTGAGAGATCGCATTTCAACTGCATTCAATCTACTTTCATCCTTCTTTTTCCAACACCACGCTTCACTACCATACATAAGGGTTGGTACCAGAACTCTATTTAATTAATACTAGTATTTTATAATGCATAACGTATCTAATAAATGTTATGATACCGATGCATCGGAAAACACGTGTGGTTCTCATAGAGAAGGTAATATTTAACCAACTTATAAAAATGTAAATAATAAATGAATATGTAGTGTTTTCTGGGCTTATGAAACAGCGCATTCTTTAAGTTTGCAATTCAATGTTTTTATATATTTTATGACAACTAACCATCACGCCGATTCTCCGATGGGGTAGGCAGAGAGGATTGAACGCCATACCACTCTGTCCTGGCACGCTTCACTCGATTCCTCTACATTCATACATCTTCTCATGCACACACGCCGATTATTCCGACTTTTCACACGTCCACATTCAAGTACTGGTTGCACTTAATCATGCCATAATATGATGCATATATTATGCACATTGTACTGTATTTACAGTCCTTTTAAGTCTCATTAAAGAAATTAAATTATTGTGTTTTTTATAATACCGTTGTATTAAAGAATCGATAAAATAAAGGAATTAATATAAAGTAAATTGAGTGTCCCATAGTAAACTCGTACCCCGCGGAAGGGGCTAATTGAATTTCTCTAGTTCCACCCTGCACTGCTCGGATGGTCGGTAATGAACTAAAAATGTAAATTGGAAAACTCCCTCCGACCACTCGTCACTGGAAATCGACAAAAACTACTATACACCCATTTCCAATCTATCTGCCGACCGAAGTGGCTTCAATATATTATTTTTACAAGAGTAATTGATTTACTTGGTATATTATATGTCTTTCTACATTCGGAACTTAGAAATTGTGGTTTCCCTCGATCATAGGTTAAAACTTATTTTATTTCTCAGTTTATTTTATCTTCTGAGTGGAGCTTTTATTTCGCATCATGTTTTTTTGTATTATTTAAGTTTTCCCCACATTTTCTTGCTTCATTTCTCTAATTTTTATTTTAAAAACATACATTTTTAATTTCTGAATTATCACGCGTAGCATACAGCGCGTAGCATATTCTTGAATTTGAAAAAAATCTACTTCATCTCTGTAGGGATATAAAATGAAATATATACCTACTCCCGTCTTGGGATAAATCCAGATTTGTGTACAAGTATTTGAACACACCCAAAATGATATATTTTTAATATATGTTTTTTTAAATTACAAGATTATTTTATACATTTTACGGTATGACAAAATACAAATGTGAAGTTCAATGAAAGTTGATAAAAAAATTGAAATCTCAGTATTTATATTAAAAGCAGATTTTTGCAAAAGCAGAAATCTTCTCGAGTTTGGTAAGGGACCTACAATTTGACAAGTAAAAAAGTTATGTCGTACAAAGCGATAAATTTAAATTGTAGTTTGAAAGTAGGCCATGCCATTATTTAAAAACCCCTTCTAGGCGCCATAGTTTTCATTTCAGTTAAATAAACTTACAAGCAGAAACGTAAGCGTTGAAATTTTCTTTTAAATTGGCTAACTCGTTTTATTTTTTTATTGAAATGTTAACATTTTTTTTACATAAATGAGTCTAATTGTAATTGTGTCGGAATGCCTCGTTACTAATTTATTCTATATTTAGGTATTCATAAAGAATAATAATATATCCATTCCATTAAAGTACACTTTCTAGGTCAAGGAATATTTCTGTAGGCCTTATAAATCTCTCGAGTTGAGTTCCCTTTGTCCTAGTTTGGCGGTAACTCGATTTAATACGGGGGTGTTTATCGGGGATGTTTTCACGAACGTTTGTATTACAATTTGCGAATTGACTTAATAATAATTCAATCATATGAATCATATGACATATATCCACTATCCACGTAAATTAATCTAGCTGATACAATGATAATATTTCATGCGTATTGGTCAGCCAAAAAACTACAAAAGCTTTGAAACCAGAAATAAAATACAATTAAACGCATTTAGTAGGTTCCTGAGCCATCGAAAACGCAATCCTTGACATACTCGTACACCTAACTAACTAACCATCACGCTATTTCCACGTAGGGGTAGGCAGAGAGGATGTAACGCCACACCACTATGTCCTGACATACTTCCTTAGCTTCCTCTACATTCATACATCTTCTCATGCACATACGCCGATTATTCCGACTTATTACTTGTCGTAATTGGTCATGCCATGTCTTTCTCGGCCTTCCTCGGCTTCTACATCCAGGCACACTTGCATTTAAACTTCTTTTAGCCGTGCTTTCATCACTCATTCGCTCCACATGACCAAACCATCGGAAAAACCCTGTCTTATTTTGTCGATAGTGCTTATCTCAGCCTTTGCCTTTGCTCTAATTTCGACATTTGTACACCTATCATACATAGTCTTACCACACATAAATCGCATTTCAACAGCATTCAGTCTACTTTCATCCTTCTTTTTTTCAACACCACGCTTCACTACCATACATAAGGGTTGGTACCAGAACTCCGTTGTGTACACCACCTCGTATGGTTTACGTATTTACATACGCTGTGTGAGTATTGATTTAAGATTTTCTAAAGAGACTGAAATGACCGGAGTATGTGATGTGATTTTTAATTCATTATTTAATGTTTTTTTTGCTAAATTGCACAAATCTACGCATGAAATTTACCGTTCATGAAATTTATTTTATTCTTTATTTGATTTTTCATTTCATTAGTTGAAGGCCAAATTCCAAAAATAAAATAAGAATAATGTCCATGAAATTTTGGCAAACTTTCTTCCTTATTTTTCCAATTTTATGATAGCGTTCATCTTGGAAGCATCTCACTCGTTGCTTGTGTAATAGTTTCTGGTATTTTTAGCTCCCTAGCTAACTAATGTAATATTTCCATGTCGTGTTCCACAAATTTAGCATTGAACTTGACATGGACGACCTGTCCTAATATTCCACTACTATTTATAATAAATCATGGGAGAAATATGCGCTGAAGTTACTGTGTTCTTAGTCACCGAGGAATAAATATAATGAGGAAATCCACTGCTACCCGGAATTGAATTTTTTAAAATGCTTTCGTGTAGACGTGAATATTTAAAAAATTTGTAGTCGGATGAAATATCTCAATAATTTACCCAAAAATAAATAAAAAATGTTGAAAATAGCATTCATTTCAAAATCTTATTTATTTTTTTATTTAACCACCTCAACAGGCCAGGAGGCCCAATAACAGAGGGGAACAACGTCACAAACACCCAGGCTTGAGAAAAATAACTTTTTATTTTTGTGTTCTCACCGGGAATCGAACCCGGAACCTCCGTATCGTGAGTCCAGCGTCTTAACCATTACGCTACGGAGGCCGCAATGACGTCACTCCTTGTATCTAAGTGTAGTGTTTTCCGTTTCCGTTTTAAAGATGGCCGCCATTCACTCTCCCTAGAACAGCTGTTGACAGTTTAACTGAAAGTTGGCTGGAGAAATCGTTTGCATAGATTTTTGACAGTTTTGTTATTGGCTGGAGAAATATGTTAGCCGTGCCATGCCGTTAGCCGCCCGTTTTATGACGTCAATCCTGCAAAAATGACGCACTTAGTACATAGTAGTATTTGGCGCGGTAATTGAAATGTGCTACTTTAAAAAATCGTATCTTCATCAATAACTTATAAATTTTTTTTTTTTTTTTTTTTTGCTTAGTTAAATAGTACGTTTATAGAAAAAAAATACTTTAGAAAACAGTGGATTCCCTCATTGTATTGAAATAATACCTAATTCGGAACAATCCTTATTTTCATAAGTACAAAAATTCAGCAACGTCGGACATTGAAATATGCCAACATGCATAAAAACAAAATATATTTTCTTCTTTGTTCTTTAAAGCTTAGAATCGCAAGTTCCCTGACACGAGTAGAATTTGTCGCACGGTTTGTCTTTATTCTTCCTCGTATTGTTACATGTTGATTGAAGCATAAAACCACTTTAGTTTGGTTTCTCTAGTCTCTAGTCTGTCTGTTAGTAAAGCGTCTTCTATCTAACTATCCGTGTTACGCTAAAGCTCTGCTTTTGTCTTGTGTAACAGTACGTTCCCTTTCTTATCTTTAACACAAACGTAAACATTTAAATCTTAATTTAAATAAATCATTTTCTTATAATGCACGTTGACGTATCTCTTTAATCCAATTTTCCGTAATGAAATAGGATTTAAAAAACATTAATTGAAAAACTCTAAAAAAAAAATCTTTATTAGAAAGAATTAGAAATAAACTAGATAAAAAAAACATCACTTCTTATATACAAGAGTATAATTGTCCCACATATAGACTACTGCTAATCTATATTATACCTTAGTAATGAAGGAGAGCTAAAAAAATTACAAAATTCTGCAAAACAAAGCAATGCGAATCATATTGAAGTGCAGTAGAAGAACAAATATTAAAAAAATGATTAAATTCTTGAATATTATGTCAGTAGACCAAAGAATTAAATATAATGTTGCTAATGAAATTAGCAAAATTGTTCGGATAATTTCAAGATATTTGCAAAACAAATTAAAAAACAATGACTTTTTTCATAAATATGCAACAAGAGGTTCAAAAAATATAAGATTAGAAAAGAAAAGAAAAACTATGTCACAGAATTGTCTCATGTATAAGGGCATTAAAATGTATGAGGAGATGCTAGATGAAATAAAAAATTAACAAAATTTAAAGTTATTTAGGGCTGAGTGTAAAAAATATATGCTTGAGAAATATTAGTGTAGATATTATATTATGGCTAAATTGAATTTATAATAATGATAGGATAAGAATAGTTAGGAAAAAAAATTATTAAGTGTTATGTAAAATATATTAGTCTTTGTAAAAAATTATATAGTACTAAGTAAATGTAATAATTAAAAAAATCCTGAATCCGGTTTATTATTTCTTCAAGACCTGTAATTTAACTTATTTTTCTTTCGTTTTCTATTTTTCCAATATTCGGGTTACTGCGTTTGAGCTAGCCGCCATATCCAATATTTATCTTGTTTATAAATTTTAAATTTAACTAACATGGTAGGTATGGTTACGGTTGTACCGAAAAACCCATTTTTAGTATTGTGCTAGTAAGCACTAAAAAAACTTTTCTTTCTATGACGTGCCAAAGAATATTTGGCCCCAGTAGCCAGTACCTACCCAGTACTCAGCAGACAGCGCGCGTTGCTTGTTTTGGTGACCCGGTGTACCGGTGAAAGGGCATTTATTAACCTTTTGCCCTCAGCCCATATTTCGCCCCATAAAGCAACTAGTGATTGACACTTTAATCAACGCACGGACACTTTAACAATAATACACTTACCTAATTAAAGCCAGCTAGACTAACTTCGGAGAACTCTTTAGATAATAACTTTTTATATTATTTTATTTTTCAAGGCTATTTTCATATTAGTTCGTGTGAAATCTGATTCAAAATTAATGTTTTTTTATAAATTTTACCTGGTTTTAGAGTGAAGTAATTAAAATAATAATAAATAACATGAAAATGAAATATAATCAATTGTGCCCATTATACAAAAGTATGTAAAAAAACAATTGTAATTATTGTGAACTGGATTTGGATCGGATTCAATAAATTAATAATTTTTTTTTTTTAAAATAAGCAAAATTCAATATATATTTTTTTTAAATACTTACCTCGGAGGCAAAGGTTAAAAAATAAATACAAATCATTATGTTTACATGTATCAAAGTACAAATCAACAGGTAGATGATTTTCTTTCAATAACAGATAATCAATTTCTTTTATTCAACGTGAAATAATTAATTAATTTTAAAATACTACCCTGCTACCTGCGACCAGTATTTTGTATTTTATTCTCCTTCTTCCTCACAAATGAATGCATCCGACCATTGTTCTCTTGAAATATCAATTATCTACTATTTCTTTTGAGAGTATAAGATTAAAATAAGTATCTATTGAAATCTATCATAATAAAATATATGAACTTTTAAATAAATATTTTTTCACTATTTCCTTTAAACAATTTTTTTCAATGTTTACCAACCTTGACTTATCGAGAATAATATAAATTATTTTGTCTTGATTAATTACCAAATCTTGGTGTACCGATGCAGTGCCCTATGCGCCATTGGGTGCGGATAAGGGAATGTAGTAGAAGTAGTAATTACCAAAACGTATGCGACCTTTGCTGCTTTACATATTGATAGGATAATATCCATCCTTTGACTACCCGTACAATAGGAGATCTCCCCTTGTTCTACTCCTACTGTACGGGCTGAGTGACCTGACTGGGCGAGATCTCCTACTGTGTGGTAAGAGTGACCTACTGTATCTAAATTTATAGTAGATCTCACCCTGTCAGTTCACTCTGCCCGTACAGTGGGAGATCTCGCTCTGTCAGGTCACTCTGCCCGTACAATAGAAGATCTCGCCCTGTCAGGTCACTCTGACCTTACAGCAGGAGATCTCGCCCTGTCAGGTCACTCTGCCCGTACAGTAGGATATCTCGCCCTGTCAAGTCACCGCAGGTTAGGTTGCCACGTGTGTGTCGTGTGGCGACCGCGGGACTATTTAGGGCCGGAGGTCAACACTAAGTAAACAAGGCGAGGATTACTGACACCCACACACCACACACACCACACACAGGGGACCGATTTCTAACGAAAATGTACAGACGCATTTTAAGTACATAGTAGATTAAAGCAAAATCTAATTTTTCGTATTAAAATATCATTTTTTCAATTAATGTATTAAAAATTTTAATGTATAAAGTTTGAAACCAAAGTTTTAACGCTTGTTTAGTACCCAATCGACAAACGGATAGCACAGGCTTTGTAATTATAGTTTGATTTTGCTGTATTTAAAACAAAAGTTATCCATGATTTAAAGACTCTTTTGCCCATATTAACATAGTGTGGAAGCAATGTCTTAGGGAAATCTAATGCTGGAGAAAATTCGGTGACGCATGTGTCGCGGATTTGGAAATTTACCGAATTCGTAGTAAACAGTAGGCCTAGCATATCAGACGAATGAAAGTAAAACGATGCGTTTGGCGAGTCAGAAAAATACAGGGTGACACATAGGAACCGGACGCTTTTGAGAACGTTTGAGAAGCTACTCCTACGAGTATCTACTCCGAGTAGCGCCACCTATGAGTATCTGCTCCGTTATAATACTTTTCCAGCACCCTGGTTCCTCCTCTCATGAACTGCTGCCCCATGTAAAAATACATTAACCCACCAAACACGTTTTTTATATAGATATCCATAATCCCTTCCAAACTTCTCGTCTCTGTTGAGACGAGAAGTTTGTTGTCAAATTGTACGTTTTTTGTCATCTATATGGTACTTTTTATACCAAAATGCACCTTATGTGGTTTTTATTTCCTTGAAATACCACTTTGCTTATGTAATGAACTCAATTGTTGTATTATTAGTGTAATGGACTAAATTGTTTAAATTCAGTATTTAATTATTTTATAACTGTCTCAACATATTAAAATACTTTACTGTGTGTCTTTGCTATTAATCATTGTATTTTTGCTAGTAAAATACTTTCATCATCATTATGATATTCATTAATAGAAAAAAAAATTATGCTTAAATCCTGAATCCGGTAAATTATATCTTCAAGACCCGTAATTTAACTTATTTTTCTTGCGTTTTCTATTTTTCAAATATTTGGGTTACTGCGTTTGGGTTAGCCGCCATCTCCACGTGGGAGTGGTGTATTTTTACAACCGATTGATTTTCCGAAGAAATATTCTCGTACTTATGATTTTACCGATGAAATTGGTTTGTCCAAACATAGAATCTATTATCTGTTCCCTCCGTTTTTTCTTTTCATCTTATGGCATCTTCCGAATACATTGTACTCTCTGATGTTTTAAGGTAACAAAACACAACGCCGCGAGTAAGGTTTTGGAAAACTCACAAAAAAGAAAACTGTTTTTTAAACTTTTTACTATGTGCTGTACATTTTATAGAATTGTTAAACAATATATTTAACACAACATTTTGAATGTATACAAATACTTGTAGACAAACTACTGGATTATTCCCATGCTGGGCTGATATCAGATATTATTGATATCCCAACAGAGACAGAGAAACTCTGGAAACGAATGTAGGTTAGCTAGGCGTTTACAGGGCTTATGACCTGTCACTAGCTGGGTTAAGTGTCATCATCTGATAACCCTTATATTTGACAAATTTTGGAACTACTTTATATGGAAATCGTCTTCGTCGTTCAAATTGTAGATAACCCACATTCGTTTCCAGAATTTCTCTTTCTCTGTTGGGATATAAATTCAAAAAACTCGATTAAATAAGAATTTGAGCAATTTTATTAATCTGTCATACTTATTTTTTTGTGAGAATGTAAAAAATAAAAATTAAGATAAATAAAAAAGTTGTCAGCCTAGAAAAAACAGTTAATACAAACTCCTGCAAAAAAAACTTTTCTACATTTTTATGCATGAAGTTTCTGAATATCAGGTATAAAACAGAAAAAAAAATACCTAATTTTAAAAAAAAAAATATTATTCTGCACTTGGTCTGCACTTTGAGTAACAGTTTTTTAGTACTTGAGGTATATTTATACGAAAACGGCGCTATATAAATTATCCATAATAATAATAAGGGCGAACTTTATCACGGTGCAGCAGCAGCAGTAGCTGATAAAATTCATATTCGTGTCGGCCATCAAAAAATTTTTTAGAAATTAAATTTCATTTCGATATATTACTAATTATTTACCAATCTGTTTTTTTTTGTAATTTAAAACCCCAAGTTGTCACGGGTAAAATAATCCATGGGTAAGTTATTTATTTATTATTTTGTCTTGTTAATTAATTCCTCTACTAAGATGTCACCTAAGACTGTGTATTTCGAGTCTTGATCATTTATAATGAATGTATCCATTGAACGTAGGTTCGAGGTATGTACGTATTATTCACGTGTTTATACAGTTTAGATTAAATTGAATCTAAATTGACACCATCATCATTTACATGAATATGTACATATTAATCCCAATATTATCGTGATGGATTAAGTGAAATTTGTATTACATTTCCTTCGCCATAGTACTCTCGACCTACATACTCACATAAAGGACTCACTCTATAACAGGCTTCACTAATCAATCCTAATAATCTAGGACGTTGTATTCAACCTTAACTCATTTGTCTTCATACCTAAATCGGCTAATCATTATTTTTAGTACGCATAAATTATTCCCCATTAGCATTATCGACAAAATTAAGAAAGGTCTTTTACGTTGGTTCGGTCATGCAGAGCGAATGGATGATAAAAGAACGGCTAAAAAAAAATATGATGCGACTGTGCCTGGATGTAGAAGTCGAGGAAGGCCGAGAAAGACATGGCATGATCAAGTAAAACAAGTGCTTGAAAGTGGGCATGTAAGAAGTCGGATTAATCGACGTGCGTGCATGAGAAGATGTATGAATGTGGAGGAAGCAAGAGAAGTGTGCCAGGACAAAGTGGTGTGGCGTTCTATCCTCTCTGCCTACCCCTTCGGAGAAATGGCGTGATGGTTAGTTAGTTAAATTATTCCGACTATCCCCTTTACAACAATGGGCAGAGGATCGAAAAAGTTGACATCTTAAGATACTTAGGTGTTCATATAACTGAAGATGGCAGCACGCACAAGGAACTCGCAATTCGTCTAGGAATTGCTGGAGCAACCTTAAACACGATGTGTGCTGTCTGGATTCCAGTTTATACTCGGTCAAAACTAAATGCCGACTCTTTAATTCCTGCATTGTGCCGGTGCTCCTTTATGGATGCGAATCCTGGCACCTCACAAAAACTCAGAATGCTCGCTTGTTGAGTTTTGAGAATAAGTGTCTGAGAAGGATTCTAGGCATTAGGTGGTTTGACTTCATAACCAACGCTGAAGTTAGGGAACGGACGCAGCAACCTCCAATAACTGGAGTCGTGAAGATGCGGCGTTGGACCTGGCTTGGGCATGTACTCCGGATGCCTCGGGAGAGCCTGAACCCGAGCTGCCTCTTCTTTACGCCTGCAGGATCCCGCCGTCCTGGCAGACCGTCGATGACCATCCTACGGATGTATTCGGCGGAGCTGATGCATGCGGGCTTGATGTGGGAGGAGGCGAGAGAGCTGGCTGGTGACAGGGTCTCCTGGAGGGATCTAGTGATGTCCACATGCTCCACATAGGAGCGAACGTGGCGAAAGAAGAAGAAGAAATTATTCTAAAAATGAACTGTAGTTTAAATATAACGCTCATTATATTGTTTTTATTTTTAATGGAAAACATCCTTTGAAAATTTCCCGCATCCAAACTTTTCAATTAAATAATGTGTTGTGTAGCGAAACATGTTTAAACTTCATCTTCAAATACAAATATGTTCCTGTTGACTTTGTACTCGTATATAATATGAAATGTTTGTCTCGTTATTATAATGCTTGGAAAAACGTATGATGTATTCTTTTCTGTTTGTGTAATTTCCCGCCCATAAATCTAAGCGCGGGAAGAGAAATAAATTATTTCGCCTGATTTTTCTTCTGATTTATGTTTACACATTTTGGAGGCGAAATTTCGCGCTCTCTTCAAAGGGCTACTGAAATAACGTGTATTATATTATTTCACTTCAATATGTATTCGAATATTCTTATTCTATGGCGAATTTACTGGATAGAATAGTATGCTTCTAAAATCTGCCTTCATTTGCTTCTACGCTCGGCCATTTTCTGGGTCTTGGAGAAAACTCCAGTCGGTAATGTCACCAACTTAGGAACTTACAAACTTTATTCCTGTATATTCCTGTAAACTTATTAACTTCAAATTTATCTATTATATATCTATAAAAT
Source organism: Micrasema minimum (assembly GCA_022494985.1). Taxonomy (NCBI): domain Eukaryota; kingdom Metazoa; phylum Arthropoda; class Insecta; order Trichoptera; family Brachycentridae; genus Micrasema; species Micrasema minimum. The sequence continues at coordinate 67,598 of JAGVSP010000219.1, read as the reverse complement.
TCCCGGTCTAAATATAAGTCAAATAAATCGCAGAGTCATCTGCAGGCGACTACTAGTAATTAATTTAACTCGGTCAGAGTCTTACTTTCAAAAATGAAGTAATTTGCTAATAAATACATAACTTCAATATCAATGCATAGGTGGAGCTAGTTACGCGCTGGTGAATGGTTTTCGTTTCGTAACATATATACAAAATAAAAAATGTTACCTGGTGTGGACATTCGCTAATAAGCGGAATGGGGAATGTTGTAGTATGTAAAGTGGCCACTTAACCCAGCCAATGACAGGTCATAAGCCCTGTAAACGCTCGAATATCCATATTCCTGAATTTGGAAAAAAAACCACTTCATCTCTGTGGGGATATAAAATGAAATATTATATATCTGTTCACTCTTTAACATGTTCGAAAATCCCTAAAATATGCATTTGTACAGTAAAAAGATGTTGCTTAATTTTCCAAGACATTTAAAAAATATAAAAAAATAATACCTGTCACATGAATATGTTCAGTTTCCTTATTTCTCTATTATACGACTTTTTTAAAAACAAAATAACACGATTTTCTTACTATAAACCTATCTACGACTAAAGGTCATTAAGCTTAGGAGAATCAAATAATTACATTTTCGCACTAAAAGCTTTCCAGGGGAATAAAGCCCGAAGCTCTATAGCAGTATCTACCTATTGAACTATCCTGCTGTATTGAATCAACTAGCAACATATCGCAACCGTATTAAGTAGTTTAAATTAAATCAAGTTTGCAAATCAAGTTTTACGGGAATATATATTTTTTTTAGCAAACACATTTGATATTTCCAAGTTTTGCACATCCTACTTTAACTCCCGGATCCATTAGTCACCCCTAATTTTTCAGTTAAAATATAAAATTTAAGAGAAACGCTCTCTTTTTGTCGTTAAATCATGATTTATTTCCTTCGAAGTAATCCGGACCTTTTTTTATCTGTGACGTCATATATCTTAAGTTCCCCTCGTCCTATCTCCCCAATCCTCGGATGACAATTTATCTTTTATTATTAAACTTGCCCCTATCGAAAGAAAAAATATCAAATGATGATAATTCTTGTTTCCCTTATATTATTTCTCTAACATACGTTTCCAATTTTATTTTTTTCCTGCAAAATGAAAACTGCTTCATAAATATATTTGGGTTATAATCAATTATGTTTATTTAACATGTCTCTGGTTATAATGTGTATTTTTAAAACATTAAAAAAGAAAATTGAAGCTAAATATCAGCATGACTGATCAAATAATTTACGAATCTCTGAAGTTTTTACACTCGAGTGAGTACACGTACACACGTATAATACTATACCAACACCATATTATTATGTATATCCTTTCAACACACCCCAAGCGACAAATAAACACCATTACGAGTTTTTCGTTTTTTGTACTTATTTGCTTTTTGAAATATGAACAAACTATTTTTAAAATATATTGTGATATGACAACGTTTGTCGATGTTACATGATCTTTAATTTATTCGACTTCTAGAATGGAACTGTGCCAACTGTTAGCTGTTTAATCACGATATTGAAATTGATATTCTCAATGCTTTTTTATTGGATGTTTAGCAATTGATGTTTTTATTAATAATTTTGATAATTTCATCAACCAATGTCTATAGTTGATGCACAAATTCATAAAATTAGCTTAGGTACATAAAAAACAAATTATATTTTGGACTTGAAAAGTATGTTTTCACTTTTTATAATTCAGGTTTTCATTAACCTGATTTTGTAATATCCTCCGGCATTCATTTTTACATTACAATTCTTTCCGATAATCGGCAAATTTGAGGTTTTTGATTTACTTTGGAATTTAAATACTTCTTATGCAATAAATTGAAAGGAAAATTATTGTAAAATTGATTCAGCTTAGTTCGGTAGTTTTATTAGAGGTGTTTTCCATTTCCTTTTGTTCATTACCATTGAGAAAAGATTACTTCTGTTTCCTCAACTTTCAGGATAAGCTAAACACGTTTTAGAGTTCTTTCTTACAAGATAATGTTCTTTTTACACTCAAATATTCTTTAATGTATAGCTAAATCAAACTATTTATACATGTTTTCAGAATAAACTCTAAAATTGTACGGTATATCTTTTCAGGAATAAATTTCTCAAGCAGTTTAGTTTTATTGGTAGTATTTCATTATTCAATCAAAATACAGATTCTACACGTGTATGTTAAACGCCGAATAAATGTTCCCAATAGTAGGTATTTGTATAAATATAATATTGTCGAATTGGTGATTTTTACTCAAAATAAACAGAATTTAAGGTGCTGGGAAAATTAGTGTCATTTCAAGTGGACATATTATTTTACATTACATGAAATAAATAAATTTATATTTAACTTTATTTGTGATGTCATTGTGGTCAGGCAGTTGAGTTACTTTCTATTTGATTTAAAATTTTTAACTTGACAGTAGTTAAACTAAACAGAAGACATTTTTCAATACCATCGAAACTAGAAAATGACAAATCCGCTTCAAAATGATCAACATAATTACTTCTTTTTGGTACCCAATGTGTAGTTGGTAAATGTTAATTTAACAGTTAGCTAGAAATAATTTTTAAATGTTGCGTCAAGAATAAGAATTACCATGGGTATATAAATTTTTCTCAGATATTAATTCATGTCTATTTAAACCGTTGCCATTTCTTAGAAAAATGATATTTAATGCCTGTCATTGAAATGTTGTGTATAATTTCTCACAAAATGATAAACCCATTTCTTTAAAACCAAATTCATAAGGTTTTTGGAAGGTTGTATATTTTTAACCCACTAAATTTGTATTGAAATCGTAAATTGAGACCAAACTCCTAAAAAAATATCCATTTTGTCCCCCAATGTTTCCTCATACATTGTATGTTATGTGAAATATGATTTAAGATCTAATATCTTTTTCATTCTTTTTTCTTATTACTGTTTTCTGCGTTTTATTCTTTGTATTATTTATTTAATGAAAAAGATAATTTCCTCTCTCTTGAATGGGCCGGGCCTATTTTACGGGACTTTTCTTAAAATAAAAATAAAATGAAATAACTGTATTTAAATCCTTTTGAAGTTGGTTTAATTAACATACCTACTTGCTTTCTAAAAAGGGGTATAATTCTATTACGATTGCTTGAAACCACAATATCATATTTATAATTTGGTAGATAGATAAAGGTATCTATTTAATTAAAATATGTGTAATGTCGCCACTGTAACTGAATTAACTGTATCTTATTTTATGAATCATCATCATCATCTTACCATATCCGCTCCCTAAGTGGAGCATATGGAATCCACAAACTGCCTCCAGGCCAAGCGATCGGCTGCAAGCTCCCGTGCATCCTCCCAAGTCAAGTCCACGTCCCGCAGCTCTGACGCAAACTGCCGACGAATTGTCAACAGCGGACGACCAGGACGCCGAGAACCTGATGCCTTGTAAAATAGGCAAGCATGGTTAAGGCTCTCGGGAGGCAAACGTAGTATATGGCCCAGCCAGCCGAAACACCTTCGCCAGATGACAGTAGATACCAAGGGTTGCTGTGTTCGTTGCCTCACCTCTGTGTTCCTTACAAAGTGTAAAATATTAAAATATTAGTGTAAAATATTAAATGTATAACTTTTTCTTATACATATATAGTATGTACAATGTAAAAGCCCTATGGGCGTCAAAGAAAGTAAATAAATAAATAAATAAAAATAAAAAAAAAGTCAAACCACCGCACACCTAAAATTTTTCTAAGACACCTATTCTCAAAACTCAGAAGTGTGCTATCTTGGGCCCTGGTTAGGTGCCACGATTCGCAGCCATAAAGGAGAACAGGTGTGATGCAGGAGTTATAAAGGCGGCATTTTGTTTTAACCGAGTAAACATCCGATCTCCAGACAGCTTTCATACTGTTGAATGCGGCGCGCCGCTACTCCAAGCCGCACTCCCAGTTCTTTCTAAACTCTGCCGTTTGAAGCTCTTGACCCTTTCAATGACTTGTCCCGACAAAGCCAGGGGGATCTGGTAATAATAATGTATGAATAGCAGTGCTTTTTTTCTTTTTTTTTATTTCGAATTACTATCGCGATGAATCCCAATTACTCGCCGAATTCCTTAAATCCTTCCGGTAATTTAGTGTTCTGAAAGTGTCCACCGCAATGAAAATTTGGTCGGTTCAGTTGATCGCAGATAAAGTACAAAAGGACGAACTTAGTCTATTTTTAGTGCGTTATTAATTGAGAGACCCAATCATTCGAGATGATTTTTCCAAATCGACGCATATTAACTTAAAAGCTACTGCGCCTAAAATAATGTACAGTCCAGTCTGTGAGGTTCTGTGGGGGCCTTTGCTTTACAAAATGTGGAGAGTGAACGGTTTTCACATATATGTTGTTTGGGTTTAGGTACCTAATATAAATTGAAATTTTCGACCTTGGGGGGCCGACCGACACGCGAGCCACCATATTGAATCAGTTCATGAATGTGTCAAAATTTGGTTTATCAATAAAACCTAAACGGTTGTTTCACGACAAAAATGTGTGAAGGTAAAAAAAATAACCAGGAAATAAAGTATCTACATTTTTTGGCTACATGTTTATTCCTTAAATCTTATAGGTAAAAAGTTACAAGAGACGGAAATTATTTTTTACCTATAAGAATAAGTATGTGTGCAAAATTGTAGGTAATTTTGTCGTCTTTAATTTTTGTGTGCATACTTTTGTCATAAAGAAAATTGTTGAGGTTTTATTTACAAAAAACATAATTTGTCACATTCAATTAAATTGGGCGGGGGAGGCGCAGATCCCCCCCGACCCCGAAGGTCGAAAACTTGGATTTTTTTTAGGTAGTTAAACTCAAACAACATATTATTATAAATGCGAAAACCAATTACTCTCCACCTTTTGTTGAGCAAAATTACATACAGACTTTAATATTTAGGTCGTATTACATATTTAGCAACACTGACTGATATTTCAATAGCGCAGTTTTTTTATTTGTTTTGACATTTATGTTTTTTTAATATTTTGTGTGGTGGCTTTGTATGCAGCCTTTGTGTGCAAGTATCTCCTAGAGAAATAACGAAATGCAAACAAGGAAACTAGGTGTCCTTTACAAACTGTCTCCTTTCTGAACACAAAGTTTCTACTTAGAACCTCCTCCCTCGAGGCTACAAACAACCTTATCGACTTTTATTCATCCGATTTCCTTAAGTATCGTACAGCAAATTATATAATTAGCGTTGTTGATCTGGTGTATTAGAAGTTTTGATGATTCTCGGGGAATATTTCCAATCTATTCTCATCTGACAAATTCTTCACTAAATTACCCCAAACTACAGATTTCACCCATCCAAATATTTTCATGAGACATTTTTCAGTGGTGTTCAATAATGTGGGAAATTTTCTCATTTAATTTTTGGTTTATTAAGCGACTTTATTCTGTTTTGATAGAAACATACTTTATTGTTCTATTTCCGATAATAACCCTTGAATTTTGAAATTGGCGTAGGTAGGTTGTTACCTTTTCTTTTGTAACACAAAACAAATACAATTGAATTTATATTCCTTTTATCACTTCAGCCCGTTGAGGTCCACTGCTGGACATAGGCCTCCCCCTGCCGTCTCCACTTCTCCCGATCCTGTCCCCCCGCCCCCATCTACTGTCTTTCAGCAGACTTCCTGATGTCGTCCACCCATCTCATCGGTGGACGTCCTTGAGGCCTCTGGTTTCTTGGTCTCCACACCAGAACGCGTTTCGTCCATCTGTCGTCCGCCATTCTACTTCCACTTCAACCGGCCAATTTCCACTTCAACCAAGCAATTCATTCGCTCCACCACGTCGCAGACCTTCGTCTGGCGTCGGATCCAATCGTTCCTTTTTCGGTTTCTTAATGTTATTCCAAGCATAATCCTCTCCATGCTCCTCTGTGCAACTTGCAACTTATGGGAGGATTGCTTGGTAAGAGTCATTGTTTCCGCGCCATAAGTAAGGACGGGCAGAATGCATTGGTTGAATACTCGAGTCTTGAGTGAGTTGGGAATGGAGCTTCGGAATGTGGAATTTAGCTTTCCAAAAGCCACCCAAGAGAGATTTATCCTCTTATCCACCTCGCTGCCGCTGGTCCGATTGTCTCTGCCGATCGATGGTGATTTTGTGACCAAGATAAACATAGTTTTCGACTTTTTCCATCTGTGTTGACGCGACGTTTATTTAAATATATTTATATAAATATTATGATTGAACGTGAAATTTGTTGAATTCATTAAATTTGTTGAATACCGATTGGAGTCACGTGACACCGTGTGTAGTGCGCTTTATTATATTTTCCTCTATAGTTTCTATACCCTTTCTCCGAAGCGGAAACTCCGATATAACCGTATTTCCGATAAATGTATTCACAATAAAGAAGTTAAAATGCACCCCACGCATCCTAACTGCATTTTTTCAAAGCCCACCTTCATACTATGAATGTATTTTAAACCTCTACATAACCGATTTTGTTAACATTTTTTTTTTCCAAATTGCTTTAGATCTTAAATTACAATTGACATCACGTCGAACACAACAGAGACGAGAAGTTTGAAGGGGGATATGGATATCTAAGCGTTTACAGGGCATACCTGTCATTGGCTGGGTTAAGTGGCCCCTTGATGTATTACGACATTCCCCATTTCGCCTAGAATTTGATATAAAAAGCTTGTAAAATATACATGTGAAGAAGCGCTGCACTTTACATTTGAAAAGTCTCTGCCATCCATTGAGAAAATTGCTAAAGCCAATTGTAATTTAATATGAAATCCAATTTTCGTATACAAGTATTTGGACGCACTTAAAATGTTCCGAGTCTAATAGATCTTAAGTACTATGTAGCGTGAGAGAATAATTATTACAACTAACGCGTTTACAGACAATATGTCGTTTTTGTGCAGCGGTATAAATTTTGGCTTTTCCTTTTAGAAAATCCTAACCCTTTATTTCCTTTACACTGACTGTTGGACATATTTGACGAAGTATGCAAAAACTGAAAACCATATTTCAAAATTCAACGCATAAATTTCGATCTGACATCCTGATATATATCGCAACGTAAAATTTATTTATTTTCCTGAAAAGGGGCGACTAATCGCGCCATATTTTATTATTTGTATTTTATACAACATTACCTACATATAATATTTATTTTTATTTGTTCACAGTGTATTGTGTTCGGTATTTGGCGCAGTGCGGAGTATAGCGTACTGGACAAATTTGACAATTGCTGTTTGAAAGTTATATAATAATGCACATATAATCAGAGATAGTCAAATCCAAACCAATCATTTATAATAAATACATATAAACCATACTTGAGGTTCTCCATACGTTTTTTTCCCTGTGCGCTATCCACAGTAAACCCTGCGCAGTAGAAGTTTCTCTTGATCCGCACCCAGCGGAGATTTTCTAAACTTGCATTCAATTTCTAATATTTACATAATTCTTGTTAATACAATTCTTTTGACTTCGCGGTGCTTCTACTACTTTCCCTTATCCGCACCATATTTTTATAGGGCACTGCATCGGTATGTTAACACACGATACTGCTTGCACTTACTGATATACCGTCTTTGAGCGGTGCTAGATATTACACGACTTATGTATAGTTGTCCATATTTTTATATAAAGTTTTCTTACTAAAAAAACTTACGATATAAAAACTTGTATATACGAATAACCAATTCAACGCGCTTATATTCACGTTGGGCTTTTTGATATATTCCTCACCCGTGACCTGCATTAAAACTTTAGAACAAATTGCATTACTATATTTGTAAATAAAATAACCTTGCCGCGAAGGCGTTTTTACAAGGCCCTTCTTCAAGCGTATGATAACACACAACACATATAACCACCCTTGAGTTCTCCATACGTTTTTTCCTGTGCGCTTTCACAGTAAACCCTGTGCAGTAGAACGTGTAATAAGTACCTATAATAAATGGCAAAATACCAATTCGAATATTGGACAGCAGCAAAAAAGATCCATAATACTAAGTTTTAACTCCCATACCTTTCTAAAGAACTTTTACTTGTAATAAGTACAAATAATAACCAATGTTGAAATTTAAATTTCTTCAACTATGTTAGAATTAGGACAGAAGCGAAAGACCGTCCACGGAAAAAAACATTTTATCTAAAAAACTTTTTATATTCAATTATTAAGTAGGATAGTAACAATTTGATGTATATATCTCAACAGAGACGAGAAATTTTGGAAGGAATATGGATATCTAGGCGTTTACAGAGCTTTATGACCTGTCATTGGCTGGGTTAAGTGACCACTTGATGTATTACATTATTCCCCATTTCACCTAGCATTTGATATCCATATCTGCCAATATACAAAAGTTAAAAATGGCGCGACGCTTCACATGTGAACACTCTCTGTCATCCATTGAGAAAATTGCTAAGCATTTTAGCAGAAACCTTTATGATTACTAAGTGAGATTCTCACCGAATTATAGAAACGCCTGAAAGAGGTCATAAGCCCTGTAAACGGCCTATACAAAGTCCCACGTTGGATACCTTCCACAAGTGAGAGATCCATATTCGGAGAAAAAACTCCTTATAAAGTTTTTGATCCGGGGCAAATAAAAAAAAGTATCTCGCGAAAATTGTAATATCAGCCCTAATGGGTGAAAACCGTGAAGAGGTCTACATAAGCCCTGTAAACGCAAAGATGTCCATATTACCTTCCAAATTTTCTTGTCTCTGATTTTTGATGTCAAATTGTAATTTATTAGCAAGCCCGTAATTGGTGGGACAGTTTCTAGCAGTTTTCTATGCTACTGAAGTCCCGTTTGGAAACACTCAAAATGCTTTCAGTGGCATTTTAGCTGACATGACAGTTAATGTGGTTTTATAAACGTTTAAGTAGACATTGGTATGTCGTTTGCAACAATTTTAAGCTTCTTATAATTTATTATTATTTAATTTTCAATCGCGTTTTAGTGCCATGACGTACGTCTGGCGCGATCAGCTTAAAGTAAACAAACTTACGATAATAGGGCCGGCTGTATTACATCGCGTTTAGGGATGATAAATGTACACATCGAGGTTTGATTTTATTGGTTAGCGATATGCTTTTGATCGACAGTTGTTTAGTTTTTGCTATGTTTTTTTTAAAAAAAAATTGCGTTGTAGTTTTTTGATGATTGTTCGTTTTTTGAATTTATTCTGAAAATTAATTGCTTAAGATTATTACAACTGACCTCTGCCAAAACGAAATGTATGAAAACAGTTGCGGCGGATATAAAACTTTTCCCGTACATCTATTAATCAAAGTACATTTTCGTGCTTTGTTTTTCCAAACGCAACTTTTTTCCCGAAAAACTTTCGCACATAAATCTTTTTACAGCGTGAAAAATGGAGACGGTTAATTTTACAGAGCCTTAATATGTTGGGATTTTTAATGTAACAATGTTGAGCTTTTACCAGGAAACCAGGGCTAATTTTGATAATTCATTTAAAAGATGACTGCTGTTTGTTCAGTAGGACACGATGTATTAAAACTTTAGAACCACGTATGCAGGAACATTATTTTTACTGTATTTGTAAAATAAAATAACCTTATTAAATGGAACTTACCCCGTTATCGACATTAAGATAGGCCTCTTACGATGGTTCGGTCATGAAGAGCGAACAATCTATGATGCTAAGGTACCTGGATGTAGAAGTCGAGGAAGGCCGAGGAAGACGTGTTCCGATCAAGTACAAGTGCTTGAAAGTGGGCATGTGAAAAGTCGAAATAATCGACGTGCGTGCATGAGAAGATGTATGAATGTGGAGTGCGAGGATAGAGTGATGTGGTGTTTTATCCTCTCTGCCTAGCCCTTTGTGGAAATAGGATGGTTAGATCGTTATAAGTACTTTATTTGCTTAACTTTATGTTACCACGAAATTATGTTATTTTTAAAAAATTTTTTGATTTCATATTCCTACCAAGTATCGTTCTGTATTGATTGCACAATGAATCGCAGCTAGGTTCAAATGGAAATAAGGTAGCTCAACTCTTGTAAGGCAGATATTTCCCGTTTTCTTTCTGAAAACTGTAAATAGATTTTTTCCTTCCGATATGATGAAGTTCCCATTTTATTTAGCGATGTAATGAGTTGTGTAATGGCCCGCTCTCAAGACAATCTAGATGTCGGCTGCGAGTTGAGCCGTTTGTTATAATCTGTTGTGAAGAATGAGCCAACATAACTCACAGAGTTGCTGCTTCGTGGCTGCTTCACCCTCTAACCTCTCACACATAGTGTTACCTATTACATTAACTATATAATTCGTCTGTCCTCCTGTAATGTTCACTGAATACCATCGACTCTCAACATCAGATATTTTAATGAAAATAACCATCTCAATTATTTAATCAACTAGAACTAACATTTTCTGGTATTTGTAAAAGAACCCGCATAATTTTTTTTTTAATATTTTGTTATTTTCACCCCGACGAAAGTTCGTTTTATTCTCGTTAATTAGGTATTTCATGAGGTCTCGGGTTCGATTCCCGTAGAGAGTCAACATGAAATATTTATTTACATGTGATTTCATATTTATATTTCATGTGTGACCTTGGACTGGTACTGAAGGGTAAGACTGATCATCTTACCTTCATGTAATAAAATGATCATGCTACACTGCACTTATTGTACCGCTGCAGTGCCCTACGCACCATTGGATGAGGATTAAGGGAAAGTAGTAGTAGATAACCAAAGGATTCGTATAACCAATTTTCTCAAGATATAAAATTTCTATTTCTAAACTTTTTGGAGAATTGAACTGCTACAGTTTTTGGTAACAGAAAGTTGACAAGAAGTGGTGATCCTTAGACCGTCCACGGAACGTGTGTATTGTGTATGGTGTATGTATGGTGGGTGGGCAGTGTTATGGTATACGTCACTACAGATAATCTAGATTTACTACAAATGTAGTTTTGTGAAACTTGTGCTGAGTTATTGTTATTTGTTTTGGATGTATTCGCGCCCTTAAATTTCACTTAATCCCCGGTATAAATATCAACGTTGTTCTGTTTTCATACGAAATTATTTTCTGGTGACAATGATATACTGTATGTACGTTTTTCTTTTTGTGAAAATTGTTTTCCAAAATCACGAAAGCGCTATGACGTCTAAATATCGAATGGAAAATTGGCCTTATGGCTTATTACGACGAAATAAAAATCCAACCATGTTATGTTTGTTTTGTGTGATAACGGAGACAAAAAAGCTCTGGAAAAGAGTATGGATATCCGTAAAAAATAAAATCGCAATCATATTTTTGGTTATGTTTACCACAAAATAAATTCAATTTACGATTTTTCGTGATATAACAAAATAATCTGAACATTTACTCTGTTGATTTTTTTGTTAAATTAATAATATTCTTTAACCGCGAAAATTCGTTTTTTTTTTCAAGAAAAAATTGCCAATTTTTCCGAGGACTCTTGTTATACAATATACAGGCCAAAATATTATAGTCCTTGGATTGTTTGAGGTTTTACGTGACTTCTAAAAACAATGTACGTTCCAGATATTCAATTATATTCCTGATGAAAATTTTCTTTTTGTAAATGTACAAAGAAAGGGAAAGATGTAAAAGGTCGTCCAAAATGATTACAGAATAATGGAAAGTAATAAATGTTCCAAGAAATAGATTACTCTATCCTGCTGTAATATTTTGTTTTATCGCCATGACCGAAAAAGGTTCGTTTCGGGAAAATATGCTGGGATCAAAGTAATTGGTAGTTTATCAAAATATTTGTCTTCTAACTTTTCTAATCTAGATACTACTCTAAGTGGAGCCTGTCGTGACATCTCCAGTGGTTATTAATGAACCGTATAGAAATCAAACAAATTAATAAATAGCATATTGTGTAAATAAGAACAAACCCAACCTGATTATGTACACTACGAGACTTCGTTAATTTGATCACTAATGTTATTTGTTTTACTACGACCTATACACCGTGTCCCACGATGAGACCGCGAAACTCCGGAGGGTGATTGTTCATGGTATTCTGAGAAAAAAATCCTTATAAAGTTTTTTGATCCGGGCATTTTTAATAATTAATAAAAAAAAAAGTATTAATAAAAAGCGACTATGTAATACTGGCTTCTGTTTGAAATGCTAGCGGGTGGCGGGTGGCGGTGGGCGGGGAGGAGTGGGGGTCCGCTTTGGTAACCGAACGCCTTGCCTTGTGCGGACATTCAAAATTCGAATTTCATATCTGAAATTGGTGCAGGTCACGTGGTGTTAGCCAGTTCAAAACTGGACGGTATTACACGCGTGAATTTTTATTCATATTTTAATCATTTTTTTAAGAAATTAGAATTGAGTTTTTTGAAAAACTTTATTAAGATTTTTTTCTCAGAATATCATGAATAATCACCCTCTGGAGTTTCGCGGTCTCATCGTGGGAAACGGTGTATATTGTTTCCCGTAAATTGAAATGTGGTATGACGAGCTTCCGATGGGTTAATATTGCACCATCTCCCATCTCATACTCCGCTAGACTGATCCCCGCTTGTGGCTAGCGCCTGGTGCCTGGTGCCTGGTGCCTGATGGCTGGAGGTTCCGCTCCAAACACTAATAACACTAGACTTCTCACCGTGTACGAGTGCACCCCGGGTCCCAGTTCTCGGTTCCCGGCACTCACATTCCCCGCCTGGAATCCACTATACGCCGGCCTCACACAATGGCGCTATGTATTATGTGCTGAGACGCAGAAAGCGTCCATTCTGCGCTCGGAAAATTCATTGCGCCTAGGACATCACTAGCAAGTGCAATTTAAATTTTGCAAATAATTCTTTTGATTTTTATTATGTGTTTTGATAGTAATGAAGTTTTCCTGGGTTGTTTAGTCTTAAAATAATAATAGTGTATTTCAAACTTTGCCGTGGAGATTACAAGCCTCTAAGCTCTATATAAAAAGAAATGAGTAAGTATATTACATGCTTGTGTTATGGCTGCTTTTGTTTATTGGTCGCATTACGACGGCGCGCGGCGTCTTCCTTCTAATCTAAACTGCGGGTTACTTTACTAAGTTATTTTACTCATTTTATAATAATTCGTTTACGTTTTAGGTTAAGTTTTAAGTTTTTTTTTAAAATAAGTTTGTTTAACAGTTAAGTTATACATAATAATCAAAACTAGCGTAATGGCTAAGACGCTGGACTCACGATACGGAGGTTCCGGGTTCGATTCCTGGTGAGAACACAAAAAAATATTAAGTTTTTTTTATCTAGCCTGGTTGTTATTTCCCTCTGAAATTCCTGTTATTCTCCTCCTGGCCTGTTGAGATGGTTAATTAAAATAAATTAAAAATGATTTTGTTCACGTTTTAAAATGTTTAAATGAGCAACATTTTGATTAGGTATGTCCGAATACTTGCACACAAAGCTGGAATTTCCTCCACTGGAGTACATCAATTTATGTACATATATATATAATCTTAACAATTTATTATTATTATGGATAATTTATATAGCGCCGTTTTCGTATAAATATACCTCAAGGGCGCTTTAAATATTGAATTTAAAGGCTCGGGAAATTTAAAGTGAGTGAAAACTCAATTTCTGAGTAGAAAATACCATTATAAAAATTAATCAAAAGATTTTGAGAACATATAGGTCTTAAGTTTCTTTCGAAACATCACTTCACTCTCACAGTTGCGCACTTCTGGTGGGAGAGCATTCCAAGCCACAGGGCCCGCAACCGCAAAAGCGCGCTCTCCAAACTTTGTGCGCTGATTACGGATCGGTACTAAAACCCTGCCTATAGCTGTAGATGTAGCTGATCGAAGTGTGAGAAGTCTTTCAGCTAGTTCATCTGAAATGCAAAGCTCTTTTAAATACTCTGGAGCGGCATCATGCATGGCTTTGTACATTAGCCAACAGAGTTTGTATTCTACCCTTTGTGGAAAGCGCAGCCAGTGCAGTTTCTTTAGCAGTGGAGTGATGTGGTCGAACTTAGAAATTCCGAAGATAAGTCTAGCTGCAGCGTTCAATACTGATTGCAGGCGAGTCATTTTATTCATCGGTAGTCCGGCGTATATGCCGTTACAATAATCGACTCGAGACACTACAAACGCGTTTATTAATTGACGGGTGGCGTCAACCGGCAGATTTTGGCGTATGCTTTTAATCTGTCTCAGTTGGTAAAAACATGAACTTATCGTTCTACTGATTTGTACATCAAGAGAAAGGTCAGAATTCAGAAATACGCCCAATAGTTTAACAGCGGGTGAGGCAGTACTCCGTGTGTCGGGTAGGCCCGCATTTTTAATTAAACTTTGTCGTTTGGCTGAGGCCATCCATAGATGTTCTGTTTTGGACGGGTTCAACGTAAGTCTATTTTCAGCCATCCAAATTCCATTCTCTCAATGCACTTATCAATCAACATAACAAGGTCATCCTTCTCACCTGGTGTACCTCATTTATGTACATATATATATATAATCTTAACAATTTATGTACATATATATAATCTTAACAGAGAAGACGAATCTTTTTTCTTAGATCGGCGGAAAAAAGCTCAAAAAAAGCTTTCGACTTCGACTCTTTTACGACATTTTTCAATTGTAAGTGTTTCCTTCATGTAGCCATTACTTTTCCATTCCGATTACTAATCTGTATAATGTTTCAAGTAATAATGTTTATTTTCTTTATTTGTTCGCAGGATGAAAGATTTAACCACGACATCGACACCCTCACCGGATATAGAACAAGGACCCTCCTCTGTATGCCCATCAAGGACTTCAATGGTGACGTCATTGGCGTGGCTCAGGTGATTACACAAAATTAGAATTGCGTTCTTTCTCAAACCCGATTTTTGTTTGTAATGCGTGGAAACAATATTATTTCAGTAATTCCGGGCTGGGCACAGATTCTGAATAAGTGTCGGTAAAGAGGGAATCCACTGTTTTCTAAAGTAATTTTTTTCTATAAACTTACTATTTAACTAAACAAAAAAATATATTTAATATTTTTTAATAAGTTATTGATGAAGATACGATTTTTTTAAAGTTGCACATTTCAAATACCGCGCGCCAAATACTACTATGTACTAAGTGCGTCATTTTTGCAGGAGTGGACGTCATAAAAACGGGTTGTTTAAGGCCATGGTATTTCTCCAGCCAGTAACAAAACTGTCAAAAATCTATGCAAACTGACGCGGGAAGCACAGATAAAATATACCGTCGACTCAACTGTCATATACTGTTAACAGCTGTTCTAGGGAGACTGAATGGCGGTCATCTTTTTTTCAATAGAAGCTTGTATGTAGATTGTATTCCATATTAAAATGCCATGGAACGCGGCTACGGGGGTTTAAAAACGGAAACCGGAAACACTACACTTAGATACAAGGAGTGACGTCATTGTTTAAGATTTTGAAATGAATGCTATTTTTTTCCAAATTTTTTATTAATTTTTGCGTGCGTTTTTGGGATATTTCATCCCACTTTAAATTTTTTAAATATTCGCGTCTACACGAAAGCATTTTTAAAATTCAATTCCGGGTAGCAGTGGATTTCCTCATTATTAAAATCTCTGGTAATTTACCGTTCGATGTCATATTACATGTCATAAATGCGATATATTACACGACACTGTTTAGACAAAAATTTATACCCTAGTCCGTTTACTACTACTACTTCCCCTTATCCGCACCTAATGGTGCATAGGGCACTGCATTCGGTTCACCAAGTGCAGTGCATATTTATCATTTTATAACATGATGGTAGGATGATCAGTCTTACGCTTCAGAACCAGTCCAAGGTATCACGCATGAAATATAAATATGAAAATCACATGTAAGTTGATCCCCTACGGGAATCGAACCCGCGACCGAATGCACGGTAGCCAAATGCGTTACCACTATGCTGCGAGGCGGACGGCTCCGTTTCTAAATATACAATATACCTACCAATGATTCTAGAAATAAGTTATTCTTGATTACTGTATATGTCGTACCCATGATATGTATTAATTCGAGGTATATTCTCATTTTACATGAATATTTTTATAGTCGAGGAAGTAGTTTAGTAAGAGCAAGTAGTAAGGCGCTCTCGGTGTTCATTAGCCGCCGACACTTAGAGCAAAACTGACATTATTGGGTCAGTTATCTCAACCAGTAGAAAATCATTTCCAACATAAATTGCTTTTCTCGGTAATCGTATTTTTAAACCTCTCTTCGTCTTCCATTGATTATACCTATATCCTATATAGCTTTGAGAAAAGTACTGCGGCAAGCAAAAAAACGTGTTTTGCCCTATACGTATAGCATGGGATCATGTTAGCGGCGCACACACAATGTATTCGCAAAATGAGGGTTCCGTTTTTTTTACGGAAGTAAGATAGTAAAATGAATCCCTAATTCGCTATAATTTGATGTTCTCTTAAATTACAAATCGTTGTTATTTTTCTGCCACTTTGGTTATCCTGAAAAAATAAAGAATTGCCAAAAAAACAGGGCTTCCCGCTATTATTTTTTTTCATAGAATTTTTTATACCCTTTTTCTTAAATCTTATAGATTAAAATTGTAAACAACTTTGTCGTATTTTTAATAACTATTATTACGTATACATGGAGTAACAAAACTCATAGTACAAACCGAAAACTGGTGAATCTACATCACATTTGGAGTCGAATATGTAAGACTTTTGAATCTGAGTTTTAAAAAATAATTTCATAAAAATAAAATTCTTTGAATAAAAGCTTTCATTGGTACCGCAGATTAAGTGAAATTGCACAAATTTGAATAAATACACGATATTTGATAACAATTTGCAAAAAATTATGGGGAAAAAAATCAACTTCGTACTCAATTTTCTCGAAAACTTTGAGTCAAAATAAAAAAAATGTATTCTACAAAATCGACTCTAAATATGATGTAGATTCACTGGTTTCCCGTTTGTACATCGAGTTTTGTTACACCATGTATTATTAATGAGATTAAAAGAATGTGCTGTCACTTCACCGCGGCCGTTTTCCCGGACAATTGTAGTCCTTTATTTTTACCCTGGAATGTAGCACTACAGACTAACGCAATGATTTTTTTACACTTTTTAGGTATCGACAAGAAGCGTGTTTGCATTATCTTATTTTGATCTCTTATTTGTTGTATTTGTCTGACAATGATTGTTATTTGTCGTACCGTATATTTGCTGCAGGTTATAAACAAGCAGAGTGACTCCCCCTTCACGGCGAACGACGAGCTGGTGTTCGCTGGGTACCTGCAGTTCTGCGGGATCGGGCTGCGGAACGCCCAGCTGTACGAGCGCTCGCAGCTCGAGGTGCGGCGGAACCAGGTGCTGCTGGATCTGGCCAGGATGATCTTCGAGGAGCAGAGTACCATCGAGCACATGGTGCTGCGCATACTCACGCACACGCAGAGCCTCATACAGTGCCAGCGGGTGCAGGTAGGAAAATGTCACGTATTACGGAAACCGATGAAAATATCAGCCGTATAGAAACAAAAACGGCAATGCCCACAATCATAAATTGTTGGTAATTAGTTTAGTTCTGCCATTCTGCCGTTTTCGTATCGGACACTGCCGTTTTTGTTTCGACAAAAAAACTTTAAATCTAAAATTAAGTGGATCCATGCTGTTTTGACGTGATAACGTCTAATAAATCGATGAACGCCGGCTGCACACACGAAAAAACATGACTCATTGTCACGTTCCGCCTGAGCCGAGTGTGCTAGCGAGAGCGCGGAACAAGCGATAGAGAAGCACGATCGGCCTAAGCGTTCGGTTCGTGACGCATCTGTCTCTCTTCCACTCCATCGGCCGATGCGTCCGAGTAGAAGGAGAGACAGTAGCAGCACACAAGCTACACAAAGTGAAAGTGAAATTAACGAGTGCAAAAAAAAATTAATTTATGGAAAAAATGGTAATTTTCAATTAACTCCTGCTTTGTATTGTACAAAATAATGATAGTTCAGTAATAATAATTCAATTCAATTCATAAAAGTATGCTATTTTTCATCAATGGTTTCTTACGACCGACGCGACGTTATCACGTAAAATTATCGTCCGTAAACCGACTCTACAGACAACCAAAAGTTTTTTTTGACAAACAAATATTCAATGGAGAAAATATATAACTTTCCAAACAAAACTGCATATTTAACTCATTTTCGACTGCAGGTGGTCACTGCCGCCTTTGTTTCTATATGCCTCAAATATTAAATTTTTAAATACAATAACAAATGAAAAATATAACTTACTAACCATCACGCCATTTCCCCCGAGGGGTAGGCAGAGAGGATAGAGAACGCCACACCACTCTGTCCTGGCACACTTCTCTTGCTTCCTCCACATTCATACATCTTCTCATGCACGTACGTCGATTATTCCGACTTCTTACATGCCCACTTTCAAGCACTTGTTTTACTTGATCATGCCATGTCTTTCAACAATTAAAATGTAAGAATGTTCAGCTTACTTGGTAATTTCAGGTGCTGCTAGTTCACGAAGCGTCCAAGGGAAGTTTCTCCAGAGTTTTTGACTTCGAGGCAAATGATCTGACCAGAGATGAAACAGATGCCAGAACAAGGTGCGCGGCAAATATTTTCCATTTTAATACTTGTTTAAACTGCTGTTCAACTTTACTGTTTCATAAAACGGATTTATTATTTGTTTGCATTATTTACTGGACCCGTCGTACTTGGTATCATTTGTTTTCTTCAAAATTTTCTATCCTCATCAGAATGTTTAAACTCTTGTGTCTACTTTCCTAACATATTACGTGATATTCCGAATGCTATATTAGATATTCCTGATAAATTTTTACTTTAATTACATTTTGTTTTTTTGCAACTGTTTAATTCTAAACACAGATTACACGATTCTAAGAACACTGACAATTGCAAATGTTTATAGAGCTTCAGTACCAATTTTGTTTTAATTTTTTTCGGTCTAAATTTTTATTTATTTTCTTGAAAAACACACAGATAAACAGGTAATACACAATAATGTAAGAAAGCGGGTAATTAGCAATAACAGACCTTTATCCAATTACATACATCCAGTAAACAATAATTATACAGTACCGACTTTATAAATTAATTTAATAACTAGTACAATGCGTAAAACTGCATTCGCTATTCTTTTTTGATAAAATTTGCATTCACTATATTTTTACTAACAATAAAAGTACAATGATATAGGAAAAAAAACAACTAAAAATTTTAAAAAAATAAAAATTTCATATATGTTCTGATAATTATTATTATTATGGTATCAATATTCTGAATTTATTTTTACGATATTAATTATGCTTTTTTTTCTTTCAGTCCATTTGAAAGCAGATTTCCGATCAACATTGGTATTACTGGTTACGTAGCTACCACGGGAGAGGTAAGATATTTAATTTACCTACGTAATAGTTTTACTTTAAAATATATTCATTATTTTCTTCATAATTAATAAAAATATCGGTTATTGCTACATTTGCCAAAAGGGAAATCAATTTTCTCTTACAAAACTATCTAATTTAAAATAATGTGAAAAAAATATAAGATTTTTTTTTTCAATCATTTTATTTTTCATATGTTCCTATTTTTATTAGCATTTAGGTATACTCGTATAAATATTCTCACTTTAGAAAATAAAACTTAGATAAAACTTTGAGAAAATGCGAGAGTTTTTAATTTGATGTATTTATTTCTTCTTTTTATTGTTTTATTGGAATGTTACTGCTGTAGTTCAAAAGACACTCAATTCATTGAGTGCTAGTTTTGAAGTTTGTTTTATGCTTTATTTTATCTTGCAGACTGTAAACATTCCAAGTGCATACGAAGATGAAAGATTCGATGCATCTGTTGACGAAGGAACTAACTTTAAACACACCACAATATTATGTATGGCTATCAAGAACTCTTCGGGGCAGATTATTGGCGTCATTCAGGTAAACCATCCATTTCATTATCATAATCAGAGAGTATTCTTCTCACAATGACCAAAATCTAATACAACATTGGACATTTCAGCTTATCAACAAATTTGAAGGGCTGCTGTTCACGAAGAACGACGAAAACTTCGTGGAGGCGTTCGCCATCTTCTGTGGTATGGGGATCCACAACACACACATGTATGAGAAGGCCATTACAGCCATGGCTAAACAGAGTGTTACGCTTGACGTAAGTTCAATCTCATATTTTTATTACAATCACAACTCGTCCTCCTGTCGCTGTCACGATTCTAACAAATTGCACAAGTATTTTGTATTACTAATTTAATTTCTTTCAGGTTCTCAGTTACCACGCATCAGCCTCCATGGATGACGCATCGAGATTACGAGTAAGTCACATTGACTTTATTTACAACTCTATCTATTTGATTTGCCTGTCATAACGTAATAATGTCTGTGCTGCAGAGCCTGCGCATCCCTTCATCTGCCCACTTCCAGCTGCACGACCTGGCGTTCGACGACATCGACCTTCACGACGACGACACACTGACGGCGTGCCTGCGAATGTTCCTGGACCTGGACTTCGTGGAGCGCTTCCACATCGACTACTCTGTACTCTGCCGCTGGCTGCTCAGCGTCAAGAAGAACTACCGCAACGTCACATACCACAACTGGAGGCACGCCTTCAACGTAGCGCAGATGATGTTCTCAATACTAACCGTAATTAACTACCTTATTCCAAATTATTCACATCTTATTATTATCCTGTCTATACAAACAACAATAATTTTTGTAATTTTTATTATCTAATGTTGGTTAATACTAACCTCATTGGTTGTGTAAGTTGCGTACAAAAAATCAAATTCAATTATATTTGTGCCTTTTCTTGTTGGAGTTTACTCCTTCGGAATCGATTTAATTTAAAGCCCCTGGTACATAAACTTAAGTAAAATCGAGTGTTAAAAAGAAAAGCTTTAAATTTTTTTATAAAAATAACAATATATACTAGATACTGTATATTTACAGGCTATTTCTCGCCGAATTGCATACGCTTGTGGATAAGTTGGCTGGAGGGCTAGAATACAGATGGTTGAATACAGATTCAGAGATTATTTTTAAAAATACTTTTTTATTTTTGGAGTTTACTCCTTAAGAATCCATTTATGTAATTATGTGTACGTACCAAACTGCGTATTATGCCATTTTTATCACGATTCATTATATGTACTTATTATACATTAGTATCCATTTTTATTATGAATTCTGGTTTGTTCTAAAACAATTTTTTAAACAATTCATGTTACATAATATTTTAAATATTTTTAGGCTACCCAATGGTGGAAAATATTTGGTGAGATAGAGTGTCTCGCTCTGATGATTGGCTGCCTGTGTCATGATCTCGACCACCGAGGAACCAACAACTCATTTCAAATCAAGTATGTTCCTGTCAATAATTTTTTTATGAATCAATTTAATCTGTTACACTGGTCAATGGTTTATGTGGTTAATTATTTTTTGTGGTTACTAACGTGTAATGCCTACACTCAACATAATAAACTACTTATTAAAAAGCAATTTTTTCACTCTTTGCCATAAGGTTTGCGCTTAAATAGCATTATATTAAGTATTCCAAAAAGATGTTCACTTCCAATCCTATCATCCTCCATACATACATAGGTACAATAAAATATTTTAATGTGTAAAAAAGGTGTCATTTATAGAAATTTTTGCGTTCAACATTCTTTAGCAAATCCAAGCCTTTCTGTCTGCAAATTACCATCAACATCTATCCTGTGACTTTGTACTTAGTAGGCACATCTGCAACATCCTAGAAATATCTGATACTTCTTAATAAACTTGAACTGACCATCAGGGCGTCCTCCCCCCTGGCCCAGCTGTACTCCACGTCCACCATGGAGCACCACCACTTCGACCAGTGCCTCATGATACTCAACTCCCCGGGGAACCAGATTCTGCTGCACTTGTCTCCCGAGGACTACGAGAGAGTCATCAAAGTTCTGGAGGATGCAATCCTCAGCACCGATCTCGCTGTATACTTCCGGTACGGTTTATAGCTTTAGGATTTTATATTTTTTTTACCCCAATCAAATAATAATTGCTGATATTTTTTGGATATTTTAATTCAAGGAAAAATAATTTCATAACGGTCATTTTGTTCATTTACGCACTAAAATAATAAAGGAAAACATGGCTTGTGTCCCAAATTTTGTAGGAATTTTTTCCCCAGAATTTGTTTACCTACAGAATTTTTTTAAATTAACTTATTTAGATAATTACCATCAATTTAGAGACAAAAATTTTGAGAACACTGTTTAAATTTACTGAATGAAATGTAATTAATCATTATAATATACAAAATATAATCTCCAATCATTTTGTGTTGTTCATATTGTGAGTTTTGTACGTTCAGGAAACGAGGAGCATTCCTGGGCCTGGTGTCATCGGAAGAGAACAGCCGGGACCCCGAATTGTGGTCGTCGGAGGAGAACCGGAGCCTGCTGCGGGCCATGACCATGACGGTGTGTGACCTGGCGGCCATCAGCAAGCCGTGGCCCGTGGAGGAACGCGTCGCCAGCCTCGTGACCCGCGAGTTCTTCCAGCAAGGGGACATCGAGAGGCACGAACTTAAGATCACTCCCATTGTGAGTATTGACTTCACTTATTATTAATTGATACATTATAACTGTTCAGAGTGATATATCGTCATTCCCTATGTACCCATCCCTACGATTATTGTTACCCATTCCCCTCCCCCACACCTGACCTTGACGCAGTTCTCAAACTAGCAGTGCTGCCACAGTATTAACGAATATTACATTTGAAACAAACAACAATTTCCAACCAGCGCTTCGATTCTGTTAACTTTTTTCAACTACTGCGCATACGATTTTGTACTGAATTCGTATGCGCAGAAGTGTCTAAAACCTTAAGAGAATCGCACCGCTGGAGCAAAATAGAAATAAATCAAATTCGTGTAGAGTTCTGTAATATCCTCAACAAAGCAGTTTAGTGGAGTCTGCATTTCCTTTCACCCCCCTTTTCATCGCACAGTCCACTATTCATCTAGAGACTGACCCCTGACATAACTTATTCATGTTTCCATTGAAAAGTCTTGTAAAATCAGAAACCAGGCCTTCTATGTTGTCAAAATTATACCCACATATTTTATGGTAAATTTATAAAAATCTTTTTTTCCTTCACAGGACATCATGAATCGTGAAAAAGAAGACCAGTTACCGATGATGCAAGTCGGGTTCATCGATTCTATTTGCCTTCCCATTTATGAGGTGAGAAAGTGTAATTAGTTTTATTATATTTAATTAACTGTTAAAATGTTTTTTTGCAATTCATATTTTTAATTTGATTACAGGCATTCGCTGTACTTTCTCCTAGTCTGGATCCCATGGTGGACCGCGTGAGGATCAACAGACAACACTGGATACAGCGAGCCAGCGAGGGCTCCAAGGACACGGAGTCGGAGACGGACAAGGATGGGCTCCCGGGGAGCGACACGGGCCCCGCCACCGAGCCGCCGTGTGATGGCCTCTCCAGCCTGTCCAGCATCGGCTCCTCCTCTCCCGAGAACCACCACGACGACATGAAGTACGCCAATGACAGTGACGCCGCGGACAAACTGCGAATATCGGAAGAAAACCCCATAGTGGGAATTGTCAGCAGTGACAGAAGTGCTCCTATCGCAGTGCCCACTAGAAGAGAACAGAAATTGAATCATGACATTTAGTTTAATTGACACGAGGATGTTAGAAAGCGCGACAATAGTGATCTCGCATCACGGAATGCTAGAAGTGGATTCATACTTAGTTAATTGTAATGTAACGCAACTGAATGGGGAACTGAATCTTTATTTATTGTTGGTAGAAAAAAATTGTCGGTTTTGTTATCCCCGCAATCCGCTTGGTTGTTATACGATCTTACAGTTACAGGATCTAATGCAGATTATTCAATAATCCCGGTTGTCACATGGTCCTGTAGACTCGACGGCGCAAGATACATCGCTAATGCAAAGCGAATCATTTTATTTTTAGTCGAGTATTGTTCGTACTGTATTTATTGTTTAATTTAGTTTATGTAAAACGATGTTACTCAGTTCCTCGCACAAAACTATTTTGTAGTTACGGCACATCCCGTTGTAATTAAGTTTTATATTTTCCAGTTTGTTTGGTTTCCTCGCACCTTGTTTGTGTGAATACTTCTTGCTCTAGCTAGTTCATGCTGCGGTAAGATCAGGCAGGTTTTGTGCTATAAGTGAAGGGTAAGATAAAATATGTACAAATTCAATAAATAGCAACTAAAAAAATTATTGCATTTTTACTCGCATAGGTAATATTTATCTTAACAATAATCATATATATATATATATGTACGATATATTCCTATTTTTTTAAAGATTGTTATTAACCAACTATTTTACTAAACTGGATGGTGTAATCCAAACTAATTGTACATAATATCCCAATATTATTTACTGTTAACATTCTTTATTTACTTAAACACGGAGTGAAGTCGGAAGACACCTGCCCTGGACCTCCGCTGCAGGAGCAACCTTTTCCTAGTATTACGGGGACAGTGGGTGCAGCGAGACTTGTTGCATGTCCCTGGTTATGTTAGCAAACTATTTATTATTTAGGTTTTAGGCAATTGTGAAAATCAAAATGGAATTCAACATATATAAATATAGTGATGGACTGATTATCAAATAACTTTTTTTACAACTTTTATAATTTCTCTGATTACTTCAGCAAATACACAACCGAAATTTCAAATTTACATAAGAAAATACATATTTAACTATGTAAAAAGTCTTAGCGTACTAAAAAATATATTGATTTTAATATATTATTTTGAAATACTTACATCACATCCAAACAGATCTTATGAAATGTAGTTTAAATTAATATTGGTAGTCATAATGACATGTTAATGTTAAATCCAAAGAACTTAAAACTCCTGTAAATTAAGAATGTACAAACACCAATGGACAAGAACTGCTTTATGCAACAAAATCTAATTATCGAATTATTTAATTATGTTACTGAACAGATTTCACACAACATTATCCTTTTTGATAAAACATAGTGCTTGTTTCATCTTAGGCCAAAATTCATTAAAAATGTTATTGTTAAAATGGTAAAAATACAAATTGGAATTGCAGGATTTTATTACATTGTGCATTCTTATTGTTTTCAACCGTTTAATGTAAATATTATTTTTAATTTGCACAATGATTGTAAATAGATGTAATGGAGTCGTTTATTATTGAAATTAGTCATTTTTAGAATGGAATCGTTAGTTTGTAGACCCTTTATGCAAAAATTTGTACGCTCTCTTTTTAATGTAACAAGGCCAATAATAATAATAAAAACGTATTCTTGTGTCATTGGAATATTCTAAATTCAAAGCTACCAGTTAACTCGACAAATTGACCGACACGAAGATTATTTCAAGTCGAACATAATGTTGTTAAAACAAATAATGATATTTGTTCTTTTAAATGAATGTGATATACATACTTACCTGTTTACTTTTAATATTGGAGTAATGATTGTTTTCATGTTTATCGAGTCGAGTGTGAAATTTGTAGATATCTACTTCTTAAATAAATTTATTTAAAGGTAAATGTTTCATACAATATACCAGTGCCATATATATATATTTTATTATGATATTCAATGGGAACAAAAAAGTATTTTGTTTGTCTTATCGTATCTAAATTACGATTTATTATTGGAATCACTACAAAAAGTATAGTAAATGTATTAATCTTCAGTATGCTGACCAATTTTGCACAAATTATTAGATTTTATCCTCAGTGGCTTTCTGTTAGGTAAAACTTTATAATTTTCAATATATAACTCCAGAAGTAACTCTGCCTTTTCTTTATCTTTCAAACCGTCTTTGGATACAATTGATGCAGCATAATAATGATTCATGAATTGATTTACAATATTACTATAATATAGTAAGTAATATAACTGACATGTTTTAATGTATTTATGAAGTATACATTAGTAATAATTGATGCGATGGGTTGAATATGTTTTGTAAATCTTGTAAATTATTATTGTAAATTCTACCACATAAATTTATTTTATCAAATATAGAAAACAAATAATGGCGCAAAGAATAATATATTGAATAAACACAATTCTTTATTCTATCATTTTGTTTCATTTTCGTGTATAATATTATCAGTATCAATTGAAAGAAAAATAATGAATCTACAAACAGAATTAAATTAATATGGTAGTACATCTGCTGAATGTTTCAAAATAAATGATTTTTGAATTTCTAGAATCGAAAATAAAAAAACTGAGAGATGATTTCATTTATTCCATTTTGTCGGTTATTATTTTATCTTTCAATAAATTCAAATGGACTCAAATATGGCATAGATTCACTGGTTTCCCGTTTATACATCGAGTTCACACGGTGTATACCCATAATGTAGCATTCTATTTGCTTTGTTTTATGGGATTATCCGTGTTGTTTTTTGTCTTCTTTGACGTTTCGGCCACCGTTGCAGGCGCCATCTTCAGGGTGAAGTAACAAAAGACACAACACAGATAATCCCAAAAAACAAAGCAAATAGAATCAACAACGACCATGAAAATCTACACACATATTTAACCATAATGTAGCTCTTCTGGGAACAGATCATGGTCTAATGGTACCAAGAAACAAGTGTTTTTTGATAAATGTACGCTAGCCTATTTTTACACGTTCGAATGACAAAATGCACAAAAGTGTTGACTTTGTAGAAAAAGTTTCTACTGAGCCAGTGTTCAGCAAAAATGTTCCCTAAACCAGTTACTTTTTAACAAGCATTTTAGTGTTTTTTTCTGTACACTCGATGAGTGTAAAAACTGGAATGTCGACAATATAACCATACATTATAATATAATTGAGTTTTTTTTTGAATCTGAAAAAGCTAAGCAGTAGATTTTTTTTTTAAATCTGCCGAAGTACACAATACATAATATTATTGTACTTGGTGACGCTAGAGTTTATAGAAATTTTAGTGACTGGGTAGGTTGAAAATTTTCAGCCTTGTAACAACACCATTATTCAAAATATTATATTGTGTTATGGTCATACTATTTCTTTTTATGTCATTTTGACGTTTGTTTTGTCTGTTTTGTTTGTTGGTTTTGTTCGGTTCACTTTCTTTAAAGACCTTTCGCAAATAAACTACGTTTAAATGTGTATTTATCAACACAATTTGTAGATACAGAAAGAGTTTTAGATCACCATCCCATGACCTCAGATATCACCATGCCATTTCGGTCTGCATTATCTCGCTGGCAGGGGAATTTAACACTAGAATTTGTCAAGTCTTACTTAAAGTACGAGTGCTTGTGGAATCCGAAACACCAGGACTACAGAAATAGAAGAAAACAGAAGCAGCCTACAAGTCCATAGTCCACGATCTGAGGGATTTGGTCAAATTGGACGTTAGCAAGGTTAAAATAAAATTAGAAGTTTGAGGGCTACTTACAGTCAAGAAGTGACAAAAATACTCAATAATTCAACAGATCCTGACCATATTTACGAGTCTTCTCTAATTTGGTTCCGTACAATGGATAATTGCTTAAAGGATATTATATCACCTCGTGGAACCATGGTAATACTGCTGTATTTATTGTTCACTTACTTTAGGTATTGGAATTTTGTAGTAACCTAATCGAATACAAAGATTTTTTTCAAACAACCTCCACTCGTTTGCAAAAATAGGCTTATTTGTACTATTGTTACGCCTGATTAATGGACGAAGAAATATACCATCACACTAAACAGAAGGTTACAAAATCACTGTAACCTTCCGAGTGGAGGCTACAATTTATTTTAAAAAAAAAACAAGATTAAACGTAGCCTATTCTCCACACAAATGAATTCACCTATTTTCTGTTATACACTTTAAAAAATTATGTTAGGTAAATCATCAAAATATCTACATCCATAATGTACTGCAGCTGTGATCCAAATCTCTTTGAAATTTTCACCCAGTGGTACCCTACTCAGGAGGATGTTTGCATTTTCAGGGATTGCAGGAAATGTGAATCCTCAACGTACCAGTCCGCAGTGTAATTTTCAAAAATAGTATTTTCCCATTGTCTTGATTGTCTCGTATTGTAAACTCAAGACGGGATCTGGACTTTTCAGTGTAAATCTATCAAGATTTCAACATTCACTGAAGTAGACCCGATCCTGTCTTGAGTGTGTCTGCATTTTATTCTAACTGTCTTAGCTTCACCTATTTAATGTTCTGTCACTTATTTTTACTGCTTTGTTATCCCTATTATGCTTATCTTTGTAATTAAAATGGATTTTTATCCGTAAATTTAAATAAAATTACAGGGGGAACGGAAAGCAAGAGATTAGAATACCTTAAAATCATCGATTGGCAACAAGGCATGCTAATTTCTCCCGCTTGGCGGCGCTGTTGTAGATGTAGACCAATGTAGATATAGAGACCCGTGTTGATTTTGAATTTAAATAAAAAATGGTTGATAAATACAGTAGTTGGACTTGAGTGAGGTTAAAAATAATACAATAAGGTGTGGGTTTATATTTATCTCATTGTATTCTAATGAGCCACATTTTTCTTTTATTTGTTTGGCCAGGAAAACGATACACTGTTGTTGTTGAACAGCATCGCAGTACAACACATAGTAAGGCATTGTTATAAGTTCAAAAATGTGAGAATTTATGAAAATATTTTTAAAAAAAAACTTAACATAGTTTTGACAGGTCTACATTTACAGTAGCGCAAACCTGGTGTCGATTTTGTGAACTACTCATATTATCCTACCATTGATTCCA
The DNA here is from genome assembly GCA_022494985.1 of Micrasema minimum. Lineage (NCBI taxonomy): Eukaryota > Metazoa > Arthropoda > Insecta > Trichoptera > Brachycentridae > Micrasema > Micrasema minimum. The sequence goes on along the minus strand of JAGVSP010000219.1, from coordinate 38,776 downwards.
TATATTTGATACTTACAGAATATGCACAGAAACTCGTCTGATTGGAACAACTCTTGGGAAGCAGAGTCCAGTCAAGATTCCAGCGACACCATAATCACCAAGAAGTATGCAGGCACTCCGTCACTAAACACATACTCCGTCAACCTAAAGGACCCCATCTCCGACACATCTGACGTCGACCAAAAGTGCAACAATGTCGAGATGTTTAATGTTCCCAAGCAGTCTACTTATAATCGAGCTCACGAAGACGAGTACGATTTGTTTGGAAAATATGTATCAGCTCAGTTGAGAAAACTCCCACTTAAAAGTTCCATGGGGTGTAAAGTTCATATTCTTAATATTTTAACGAAAGCCAGATTGTCCGAGACTTGAGAATTGGATGTTTGCATAGGAGATTTCAAAAATGTACTAATGCCTTCAAACCTAATTGAGGAGTGATAAAACAAATCAAATTTTTATTTAAAAAAAAGTGTCGCAACAAAAACCTGACCTTAAAGTTTTAAATCATAACCTTTTGATTTATTTTGCTATAATTAATGACTACTGTCTAGTAATGAGATTGGTCAACGTTGATCGACAGCTCTTATTAAGCAACCTTCATCTATCAATGGCCAATCAATGAGAAGAGGGGTCTGGTGAACAGCAGTCATCGATCAACCCGTATTTGTCGATGAGCTATTAAACCAATCAATCAACGTCGATGCCATTAGTGTATGTAATACACCCTGAGAAAATGCTCTTCAATGATTGTAGTAGGTATACTAAATATTTGCTCTTGAATATTGGGGATCCTGGTGGCATTTATTTGTCTGGTTAAAAGTAAAGCTATGGTTATTTGACCGATTTCCATCTGTTAAAAATGAATTTAATAAATGATTAAGATCTTAACATGTATTGTTTAATGAATGGAATTTGGACAGTAAGGTTTACGGAATCGGGTAAAGGATTGTAAGAAACAAAAGTGAGTATTCTTCTTTTTTTATTGCTGTCACAGCATTCGTTTATTACAAAGTAATATGGGAAACTTCTCCAATTGGAACTTCCACATTTCATACAAAATCTGTTAGTTGCAACAAAGTTATAAGAAAATGAAAATAGACGCTCTATTATTACTTGGCTGGTGATGCTCCAATATTGTACCACCAGAATACTGCTGCGTAGCCGGCAGACAGTACAGAAAACACTCCAATGTAAATGTGTTGTTCCGAATTTCTAAATTTCACTAAAATCCTATCACTGTGACACAAATTAAGTACATTCAAATTCACAAATATACATACTTTAAATCGCTCCGATAATAATCCAATCCAATATTTAGTGATGCAAGTTTTTTTAAGTAGATGACATTGTTTAAAAATTAAATACATACATAAATCATAATACACAACCGAAACTTGAAGTTATTATGCTGAGTTTGGCCTTATAAGGATTAAACTACAGCCGGTAAGTGTCCTAGTGTATTACATACACGAGGGTGACTATAGACTGATGTTGGGGTTCACCAGCTGCAGCGACAGTACTATACAACTTGCAGAGTCCGCTACAGCCTGGTGTTCCACTTGGCTGTGACAACAGAACAAGCTACCGACCGCCTCTGGCGGAGTAAACTAGGCGCCGGGGCACAAACTTTTAAAAAATATACGATTCATCTGTCAAGAAGTCTTAAAAATAAAAACACAAGGTGTTTTTGTACATTTTACAGCCATTCCAGGTTGTTACGTTACCAAATAAAACTAGCAACTAAGTTCGTACTCGTATCATCGTACAAACAAATTAAAGTTATCACATAAATATTACACATTAAAATACTAGGAATTTGTAGCGCAAAACAGTCTGTTAGGGGACTCGCTGAGTACGGCTGAGGAGTGTTTTCCTTCCTTTTTCAGAAACCCCTAGTCATACAGATTAACATCTCACTCTTGACATTTTCAAATAACAATCTACAATAACATGACTACATGAGAATAACATCAACTTCAAATACGAGGGAAACGAATGCTAAGACTTATCTCTCCATCAGAGAAGAGAATTCTCCATTCTAGATACTGATTCGCCCGTTCCATTTGAGGTACTATAAAATATTATGTTACAAAACTTTGGAGAAAGTAAAAGTTTATCTAAAATTGTATTGGGAAGAAAAATGGATACATGTCAAAGAAAGTACAATTTTCATACATCAGGATTCTCCGGGAGCCTTTGTAATAAGACGCTGTAAAACTAAGACAATTCACGTTTAAAGTTTTACAAAAATATTGGCTCAGTTATTGTAAGTGAATATAAAGAAGTGGGAAGTATACCGAAGTCTGCGATTTTGACCAACGGAAGTCGCAGCTCCCAACATCTGCCTACAAATATTTAGGTGATTCTTAAAACAGAATCAGACTGTGTTTACACGAGGATAGTACATCCATTACTCAAATAAAATAACCTATTCTAAAGCTCTTTGGTTTAACAATAAATGGAAATGCCATTCTCACACTAAAATATTTCCTCAGTAACGAGAAAAAAATACTGGTTCTAAAATACGAGATTTTCCACAAATACAATAGTAAGAAGTCTACCATATGTCCTTCACGGGCATGTTACAACGGGCAACCTTACACACAATCATACGGCGTGATGCTATATAACACTATACATTCCCCGTCTCCAGAGAATCAGCGTGTCATTACTCCTGTCCACCGTGGGACTATCAGTTCTTCAATGTCGCTATACAACCAGAGATTTAACATTCAATTGTGTAATTCTGCTTAATTCCACAATATTTATATCTCTATGTATAGGAATTACATGTTTATTGGAAATGCTACTATTGTTATAATCCCTCTTGCATCATTTGCACTATGTCATTGCCAACGTGAAGACAATATCGCAATATAAATAAATAAGATAATAAAACAATTACTAATACAAAAATCACAAGTTGTACATCTCACCGGGGGCTCCAAGTATCGCAGATACAGATTATCAATGTGCTGAAATTAACATTTAAATATCTAGGAACGTTACTATAATTTTTTCACATTAAGGAAATTTTGTACTACATATTTATTCACCTTTTCCGCAGAAAATATTACAAAGTTTTCACCGTAGAATGATAAATTCTATTCCATAAACGTTGATATTATATAAAATTTACATTGCATTATGTACCAATAATTCCAGCATTTCTATGCGCTCTTATCAATTGTGCTATGTTTTACTTTCTTTACGTTTTCTCAACTCGCATTTATTTTTTTATAAAACACCCTGCTTATGCTTGTTGAAGATACTGTCGACAGAAAAGTTAGAATTAGTTAGTACAGGAAGAAATTACCAAACCACGACTCTTAACATGCCATGAAAGAAATTCAGTTATCTATATTTTTAAATGAATTGAGATCATTACCAATTATACAGCATTTGACATGCGGTTTAGTGCAGAGATTCAAAATATTACCTAAAGGTATCATTTAAAAATGATTAGTTCTTTTTGTCACTATTGCTCGGGTATTTAAAATCCTTGTGAAATGTTTGTTCACAATTTTGAGTGTTTAATTATGTTTCTATTAACAGATGGTGTGATCGGATTAATATTTCTTTGTAGACTTATCTTGTCCCTAGGGACAGAAGAACTTCTAATCCGAGAGTAACTAACCTTGTTTTCACACATTTTCATGGATTAAGAAAAAACAAATGTAAAAGGGGAATAAGCTAGAAATGGAGTTAAGCTTCAAAACTCAACTATTTGTAATGTTTTTACAAAAAATAGTAAAAAGAAATTGAACGAGCAGGCAAAACTAAATTCTGGGAAAGTAATTAAATATTTGTAAACGGTTAAATTAAGACTAGAAATTTCCAATGTAAAATGTAGGGAAATGTAAAATGAAAACAGTGGAAAACGAAACTTTACTATTCTTAAAGTGTGCCCAACATGCAAATCTCTACGAGTCAAAATGCTTTTGATACGTAAATATATTTTTTGTCTCTATTAAAATACAATCTTATTTGTGACAGAGATTTCTTACAAGTTGTTGGTGTGATTTGCCAACCAGGCTGACAGTACAATGAGTTCAGGCTTATTGTTTCCAGGATATGTGTTTACTAAGTTGGGTCAGTTTGGCATTGTGGCGGCGTTGCACAGCGGGTGAGGTTGAGTATCAGACGCTACTAACGGCTTCACAGATTACTCCTTCAAGGGAAGTATTTTCCGTTTAAACAGACGTCGTAGTAGAATTGGTTTAAAAAAATTATCTGATTTTATAAAACGCTTTTATTAGAATTTGAATTCTCATTCATTTATTAAAGTTAAAAATGTGTGCCAGTGTTACTCAAGGCGACAATCCTCAATGGGCGGGAAGCCAGAAAGTTAGCAAACCAATTCTACTAGGACAAGGTGGGAGGTATTAGGGGAACGGACACACTATGTGTCTCCTATCAGGCCGGGGACCATGCCCCCCTTGGGTGTGTAGGCGGTGGCGTTAGGGTCCAGGCTGCTGGGCGAGGGGGCAGGCGGCGCGCGGCGGGCAGCAGCGGCGGGAAGCCCAGCTTGGACACGCCCCCCGGGGGCCCCGAGAATGGCTCCGACGGCATCACGGCCAGCATCTGAGCGATTTTGCCCTTCAGCTCCTCGATCTCCTTCTCTGGGTGCGGATCATGACTGCCGGACATAACAATACATCAGACCTAGAGTTACCGACACTCTTCTACCGTATTCTACTTCAATTTAGCTTTCAGAGACAATAGCTGGAGACACGTTGCAGAAGTCAAGGTGAAGTTTTGCGGGACATCTAATCCGTGCTAAGTCATAAAAATTTATCACCGCCAATAAATATAACTCCCAAATAAAAGTGTAGATTATTCTCTAATACACACCTTCCTTGACCTCGAGGTGCCTCTTGACCTCCCCCACGGCGGAGAAAAGGTCGAGCTTGATCCGCGTCTCCGCCGACAGGGAGCGCTCCAGCTGCTGGGCGCGGTCCTGCATGGCGGCCAGCGCACTCCGCCACGCCTCGGGCCCGTGCTCGCGACACTTGCTCTCCAGCGTGCTAACCTGCGCCCGCAAACCTCAAACTCAACACACAAATATCGCACTCCCACCAGACAAATATATTACACCGGCTTATAGCTGCCTACCTTACTAATACATTAACCCTAGAAATATGCACTCAAATACGTATTTGCAATCTCTGTCAAATGCTTGCTTGGATCTTATAAAGCATTCAACAAAAACGTCAAAATCGACACCTCCAAGGAACACTACGCCAACTGAATTTTAGGTATTTTTCTTTTTTAACGGAAAATCACTTATTAAGGACGCATTTTTATGTTCCCCAAATTATATTAAAAAATTTTGAGAAACAAAAAAGTTTTTAAGTTTAAATTCAGTTAGAGTAGTGTTCCTTGGAGGTGTCGAAATGATGTAGATCTAGTGTTAAGATAATACAAAGCACAGATAAGTCCCCCACACTTTTCTTAATAGATCTCCAAAACACAAAAAATCCAACCCAAGAATCTTACAAGATTTGACATGTTTACACATTCTTGACACTTCCCTAGACCGTTTTAAAGGCTATTGATCATTCCAGCACTTCTCTAAGCTATCCACCATTTGAAGACTGTCTGTCTTTATAAGAAAAATGTAAACTTATGAGACAGGTGTTGTAAGTTTTGGAAACTTGATCATACATAATTTATCAAAATATTAGTTAACACGTTGACTGCCTCGAACCCCGATAGGGTTTATTTGACAACTCAAATTAAATGCCACGAACCCCGTCTGGGGTCTCCGATTAAACGCATTTTGTATAGGGCAATATTTCTACGGCGAGTGAGATGAACTGTTGTGCGTATTGCGATGTGAAAAAATTGAAGTTTATGCTCTTACTAAATTGCGGTGGTTTTTAAATTTTTCTCTGAACCATCTCCGTTGGTATTTTTCTGTTTGGCTACTCAATTAAAAATTTTTAAAATGTAAAGGCAGTAAACGAGTTAATGTACATATAATTTTGGGAAAGAGAAAAAAAAACTTAAGCCAAGTCAAGTCAAGATGTGAAAGAATGCTCAGCCCTGTGACTGACCTGCAGCTGAGACTCCTGCAGGTCCCTCTCGGCGCGCTGCGTGCGGTCGCGCGCCGTGGCGAGCTGTGCGCGCAGCTGCGCCGCCTCCTGCTCCAGGGCAGCGCGGCGCTGGCGGCACGAGTCCGCGCGCCGCCGCTCCTCCGCTAGCCGCCGCTCCGCCCGCCGCGCCCAGCGCCGCACGCTCCGCAGCACGCGCGGCCGCCAGCCGCGCGCTCAGCTGCTCGTTCTGCGCCCGCAGCAGCGCCAGCTCTGCCCGCGCCGCGCGGATTTGTCGCTCAGAGCTCTCCTCTGCAATCGGAATTATGTTATATCTTCGCCGCTCAGGTAAAAATCACCAACATTAGAATATTATTATTTCAACATCATTTTATAGAAAAAAAAAAAAAAAGTTCAGGCATAAATAACTTTTACATCTTATTTGGTCTAATTTCAATAAAAACACTTAAAAAAATAAGATTTTAAACTCTCTTAAGAAAAATAAAAACACGAACAACGATTAATACAAAGCAGTGTTTCGAAAGTTAATGACGAAAGGTGACGATAATGTCATCTGTGTAAATTAATTAGCGCAGCAAAACCATTTGTCAAAATGTTGAAAAAAAACCTAATGCAGTTCAGTGTCTATGCAAAAGTATTTTGTCACATACATATATTATTGTATTAGTGGAAGTGATTTATTTAACGGAATCTTATTAGTCAATACAAATGTTTGAATGAGAGCAATCCTTTATTTATTTACAATACAAAAATAAAACTTACTTTGTTCAGTGTGTTTTTGATAAAACTCATTTTCTCTAAGTGATTCTCTCTCCTTGCTCTCTTTCTCTTTATTGGATTCTCTGTCTTTCTTGTTTTTCCTTTTCTTTGTGGATTTCCTTCTCTCCTCTGCAAACATCACCGTTACTTGTTTCTCTCTCCCTCAAATCCCTTTCTTTATGAGGATATTTGTCTTTCTCTAAATCTCTTTCTTTTAAAGAGTCTTTTTCTTTGTGAGTTTCGCTATCTCTTTGTGAATCTTTTTTGTCCTCTCTCTGAGATTCCTTTTCTCTATGAGTATCTTTTTCCTTTACGGAATATTTATCTCTATGAGATTCTTTTTCTTTGTGATTCTCTCTGGGAGGATCTTTTTCTCTATGAGATTCCTTATCTTTTGTGTCTTTATGTACTTCTCGTTCTTTATTCACTTCTTTGTCTTTATTTTTATTCTTTCTTCTTTCTTCTCTCCAACTGGTTGCATTTTCTTTCTTTTCACACTTCCACGAAGTTTTCAAACCTGAAAATCATACAAAAATACTAATTATCAAAACTACACATTCCAAAATGAAAACTATGTGAAAATAGTACTACTGTACAAAAAAAAAGAAATAAAATAATTCCAGTTAAGGAAGGCCAATAATAGTAATTAGTCAATTCTCCGCCTCGTGGCATAGTGGTACTGCATTTGGCTACCGTGCATAAGGTCACGGGTTCGTTTACATGTGATTTTCATAATATTTCATGTGTAATTACCTTGGACTGGACTGCACTGGGAGAGTAGTAGTAGTAGTAAGACCAATAAGCAATATTTACCCTTTGGCGTTTTCTCAGTGTACATATCAGCGTCGGCTGTGCTGGCATCGGGGCTGGTCCCTGGAGGTGGGTCCGGCTGGTGCGGGATGGCCCCGTTGCTGTGCAGGTGCCGGCTGGACGCCCTGCTGCCCTCCTTGTGGCCGGAGAGGCCGTGACTAGACTTGGCGGGGCACTCGCCCGCCGCCCCGTCCGGACTGTCCTTGTGGATCGCCACCGCCGCGGCCGGCGTGTGGTTGTGATGAGAGGAAGACAAACTTTTGTCATTTTGTTGCTGATTACTTTTGGCTTCAGCTTTTTTACTGTGAATTTTGGAAGAGTTCATATGAATGGCGTTCCCATTCATCTGTTTCTCAGGAAGAGTGATTTCCGGAGTTTTCTCTATCATGGAGCTAGCTCCTTTTTCCGGCTCTTTTACTGTCGGCTGCAAGTAAAGTATAAGGTATTTAGTATCATTTTATGACTAAGTGGATACAAGGAAACTTAAACACCCTTTGACACTTGTGAGTTATTTGGTACTTACCAAATCGTAAGGTAAAAAAAACTACATATATATTTTTATTTTCTCTCTCAGTGTCGTTCCTCAAGTAGATGATGTAAAAAAATCATATCTCGTTCATTTTTTAACCAAATTGTCCAAAACTCTAGTCAAAGGTATACTCTATGGGTTACACAATAATTTTTTATAAAACACAAATTTTGTCATCAGGATAGTAGATTTTTTTTACAAGGAAATTTTTTTAATGAATTTTATGTCATAATATGCCTCAGGAATTATTAATACCTATTTCTCCTTAATTTGAGATAATAATGGCCTATTAAGGGCAATTTTTTTTGTATTACTATGAATGATTTAAATTAAAAACAAACTATGAAATGCTTATTTTAGATTTTTAATTTAATGTTAAACATTTAACTCTGATTAACTCAAATGTAAAACTTTCACTTTTGTCAAAACAAATAATTCAGACCGGCCGAAAATTCTCGAAAAGTTTTCAAAATGTTTCAATATTTTTAGATACTTAAGTGATAGCCTTTAAGTGGACATTATTGTTAGAAATTAATGTTGTATGTATTTAAAATAAGTGTATGTCTGTTGGCTGTCCATAAACAAATAAATAAAAAATCATAACACAAAAATTTCATAAAATCGGGCAACATCCATGGGGTATTTTAGAATATTCCTGGATGTGAGGAATCTAAAATTTTTTTGGACATCTAGGTTTGGACCACCAAATTGTTAATAAACTAGTTAATTTTTGAAAAATTCAAATTTGAAAAAATGTGATCTGCCCCTTTATTTTACCTCGAGACCCAATATTTATGATATTTTTAAAATTCAATTCCAAGTTGGGCCGGAATTCCTATGAATGCAAAAAAAAAAACAATATCACTGGCTAGATTAATGCTATAACTAAAACAGTTAATAACATTCTAGGTGGTCCAAGGTGAAAACCTGATTATTTTTTATTTCTTTATTTATTTATTTTTTAATTTTTGGCTATGGATTGGAATATACCTTCTGGTTTGGTGGCAACGCCTGCTGCAGCAGCTGCAGGTAGAAGGTGTTCTCGCGGGCCACGTCGCGCTGGCGGCGGCGGCGCATGCGGTGGCCCACGAAGGACTTGAGGCCGAAGCCCAGCGTGACCACCGGGTAGCCGATGCAGTGCGCGGCGAAGGGGCGGCACAGGTCCAGGTGCGCCGGCATGTGGCGCAGGTCGCGCAGCCGCACGCCCGCCTCCACGTACACCAGCACTGTGCACAGGATCAGCGTCGGCAGGCACACGCCCTTGTCTGAAATACAACGCAAAAAATAACGCTCCATGAATGTCTTAAACAAGTGTTACAAAATTAAATATTATCTCTTTTAGAACCAGAAATCTAATTCGATTTTAACAAACTAGTATTCAATAAAACCTATTTATCTATTCTGAAATTCTGGTAGTTTTAGCCCAGTATAAATTTTTAGCCTAGAAGCCTAGTAGTTTTGGCCCAGTATGTATATTTTTTTAAATCATGTAAACACAATGGAGCCCCTGTACACTGTGTAACAAAACTCGATGCACAAACGGGAAACCAGTGAATCTACATCATATTTGGACCCATAGTTTTTGAGAAAATTGAGTAAGAGGTAATTTTTTTTTTTTATAAATTTTTGCAAATTGTCATAAAATATTATGTATTTAGTCAATTAAAAATTCTATCCATAAATAAAACAAAATAAAAATCTGCATTTTTATATAAATTTGTGCAATTTTACTTAATCTGCGGTACTAATGAAAGCTTTTATGAGAAGAAAATTAAAAAAATTAAAACTTTTTTAGACTCCAGATATATTATGTAGATTCACCAGTTTTCGGGTTGTACTACAAGTTTTGTTACTCCATGTATATAATAACAGCATTATCACATTAACACTGTTTTTCTATAAACCTGATCAATTTGAGCAATTCATGCACAGTGCATTATATTTTCTTTTGTATGGTTTTTTTATGACAAATAAAAATGGCACTACACATTTTAGAATATTGGTGGCTTCTACTATGTACTATGCTGTAAAAATGTTTAACAGCCATTATTTCAGAGCGCTTTTTGCGACATATTACTATTATCTCATATGGGAGCTCAATTCAATCAATGATGTCAATTCTTAAACTTCATCTGGACTTCACACTACGGGAGCAATTGATTAGATAATTAGCGGGCTAACGAACCTGTATACCAGACATATTGGACCCAGACATAAGTGCTGGCAGCAAAGAACACCCATTGTACGGGAATAAAGAAGAAACAGATCATGTCTGACGTCACGGCGATACACACAAAGAAAACTGAAAAAGCCTGAAATAAAATCATACTTTATTAGCAATTCAAGTTTTTTTTACTTCAACCATCTCAATATGGTGGCGTGAGTTTATCACTAATTTAGTTTTTTTCAGTAAATGGTTCAAAAGGATACATTATTTATTTATTTATCATTATCAAGGCCCGTAGGGCTTTTACATAAATACATTGAGAAAAAAAAGGTAAGTGATATAAAAGCATACATATGTACCTTGGTACTATAAACAAATAATGAGAAATTATAAAACCACCGACATAAATATTAGAACTTAATATTTTACATCTAGATTGTTGCCCTTGAGGTTATTTTTCATAAAAATGGCGCTTAACAAGTTATCCAATTATTATTATTTATTATGAAAATAAAATAAAATAATAACAAAACAACAATAATTACAATAATAATAAGAAAATAATAAAATTAGGTATAAAATAATAAAAAAGTATGCAAGCTAAATAAAGGCACACATAGTCATTGCGCCTGCAAATCAGTTTAAAACATAGGTATCTGAAACATTAATATTAAATCGCTACATTTGACAGGATTTTTTTTTTTTAATATTTCTATGCCCGCGCCATTTCAGAAACAGTTATTACAGCTACCTTTTAGGTTTTTAAATTTAATAATTTATTTGATTCTTAGCCTATAGTATTATTGTAGAATAATTATAATATTTATAATAAAATGACACAAAGGAGCTGCTGTCAACAACCATTCTAAAAACGTCCAGCGTACAATACTTGATTTGCCCAACAGGTGTTTCACTGATGAAAATCAAATAATTATCAAAAATCATACTTTTGTTATGGACTTCACTGGAAATACTAATTTTTTTGAAGTTAATGTTTAAATAGGTGTATGTAGCTACTACTTAATGATCAATAATTTATTTGAAATGTTGTTATTATACTTACCAAACCCTGGTATTTGAATGAATCATATACAGACCGGAGTAGCATCCAAAAAGGCCAAAGAAACTCAAATCTGAACTCCAAAATAAAATCTGCCAGAATAACCATGGCCCATAACATTAAAAATTTCAGGTACAAAAGGGTGCTGAAAAAATACATAATTGATGAGGATATTTTTATATAGTAAACAAAACTGGTATATTTATTTTCATAGAGGTGGGGGTTATAATGTAGCGGAAACATTTATCCTTGTAAATTGGCGGCAAAAAGCCAGCTTTACATTTCTGAGGACGAGCAGATGTTCCATAACTCCTCGAGGAAGTAAAACCTAATTGATGTCTCGAGCTTTAAAATAGCCTAACAGACGTGTAAGATTTTTAAAATCAAGTGAAATAGTAAATTAAAGGTATTTTAACTGATCTTATGTCGATTTAAGAGTATAAATTATATTTTATGTATACCTTCCGTATATTCCTTCGGTGATCTTGTTGCGCTTTATCGGCCGCCTCATTTTGCCGCACTCGGCATTTCGCCTCTTCATATTTTTCAACACTTAATATCGATCAAATTTAATCCTTGGCGTCGTAAGTAATTATTTTAAAATAAACATTTAAAACAATTTCTCTGCTCACGAAAAACGAAAATGTCTTTTGTTGTCAACCTAGCCTAGAATCACGTCAGAATTTATGAGAAGGCCGCTCAACATCTTGTCTTTCGTCTGCTGTCACGGATATTGTGTTACCATTTTATTGCACAATTTCCCCGTTTTTTCAAGTAGGCTTTGAAAATTGCACCAATCGTGGAGCTGAAATTCGAGTAGTTGCCACATTTTAGTCCTAAAAAAAACCGAAGAATCCGTCAGTCATATGTGATTTTACTTACTAAATTTTCAACAATTTTGTGCGCCCATGAGGTTGGTGACTGGTGTTTTTCTTAGTGTATTTTCATATTCTTTAAAACTACGCTTTCCTTACAAATCTTTTTTCCGCACTCATAGAATTCAGTAAAAAAATTCGACCAAAAGTGTCTCTGTTTTAATCATTATCAGCAACATCTTTCAACGACATCTTGACAATCTGTGAATTTTCATTGTTGCAGATAAGCTGACGTTTGCTTTATGCGTGACATACCAGATTAAACCTATTCCCAATATAACTTCCGAATAATATAAAGCTAAAATATGGTTAAAAAAAAGAGACAGTCGGAGCCTGGGGACAATTGCGGAGAATCCACAGAATCATGCGACGACGGACCAAAATGCACTCATATAAAGAAAGCCGTGGATTTGACTAAGCTGAAAAAGAAATTAAAGGTATCCGGTATCGCCACGGAATGTTCCGAGTGCGCGAAGACCCACGAAGTCGATAATTCCGAGAACAAAGAGGAGAACTCCCTGTACGAAGCTCAACGGCCCGCGTTATGGATGTGCTTGCAGTGCGGGTCCCAGCTGTGCGGGAGGTACCACAAGGAGCACGCCATGAAGCACCACCTGACGCCGCACTCCGACTCGCACTGCCTGGCCGCCAACACCTCCTCCTGGGAGCTCTACTGCTACACGTGCGACGCCGCCGTCAGCAATGCCGGGGGGCTGTGGAAGCTCGAGGAAGCCATGGACTTCCTGAAGAAGCTAGCCGCTTCACTGGCCAAAACTAACAATGTAGCCGAAAAGCAATTGGAAATTCCGGAAGCTCCGAAAGTAACGGTAATGCTGGATAAGTATTGTTTGGGGAATAATTCTTCTGCGGTGGAGACGTGTCCCCAGCGCGTCCAGGGGCTGTCCAACCTCGGCAACACGTGCTTCTTCAACTCGGTGCTGCAGTGCCTGGTGCAGACCCCGTACCTAACGTGGGTCCTGAAGGAGATGGCGGATCCGGGCGAAAAGTTCCTGTTGCCAGGCGGGAAATGCCGGGTGAGCAGCGACGCAGAGGAGCCCGGGGAGTGCGAGCTCGCGCTGCCGCCCATCGCCGGGGAGCTCAGCAAGTGGGGCCCCCTCACCGAGACCCTCGCCTCCACACTCCAAGACTTGCAAACCCCTGGTTAGTTCGCGTTTCCTCTATTTATTTATTTTATTTTTACTACCTTGGCCAGGATGCCCAACAACATCACAATCACCCAGGCTTGAGAAAAAAACTTTTTGATTTTGTAATCTCACCGGCAATCGAACCCGGAACCTCTGTGTCGCGAATCCTGGGTCTTAGTTATTACGCCATACATAGGTCGCCATTATCATCAAGAAGCTTATTATTTTAAAATCTATGTATAGGTAATTATTATGTAAAATGGGTAAAAAAAGAAAAAAAAAAAGTTAAATCATACAGAAAATCCAATTAGATAAATTTAAAAATGTGTATAAAGTACCATATTAATTTTTCGTCTGTGTAAGCTCAATACTGCATATATAAGCTATTGATAAAAATGTTCAGGAGAGACAAAAATTTTGCATTTGTCATATCACGGATTGCCTTATCAATCACATGATCTAAATACACTACTAATATCTGCCCATAGTTCTTTCCTTTACTCTAAGCCATTTACATTGCATGCGGCTCGACTATGGAATTAACTCCCACTTCACTGGGTGGGACCAATTCATCATTTTATTTACTTACTAATTCATTACGTATTTCTGTAATGAGCCATATTAATACAATATTTGTCGAGTCTTATAATGTTGGTTATTATATTTTACAGGGAAAGCTGGCACCTATAATCCGTCAAAACTTTTTCACTCTTTCACCCAGAAGAATCAACAATTTGGCACCGGGGAACAACATGACAGCCACGAACTACTCCGTCACCTGCTTGAAGCAGTCAGGTACTTGGTGGTTGACTTTGCAATAAAATAGCCTAATTCTTGATGTGCTTTGCAATGTAATTCTATCTAAGAAAAATTATTTAAATTTAAATCATTTTCATAATATTATTCTGTTCCATAACTATTATGTTTCATAATATTATTCTGAAGCGTAAGACTGATCTTCTTGCCTTTGTGTAATAAAATGATCAAGATACACTGCACTTGGTGTACCAATGCAGTGCCCTATGCACCTTGGGTGCGGATAAGGGAAGTAGTAGTAGTATAACTATGTAAAGGAAAGTATAATACATAATACTGTCTTTATATGTACATATTTCTAAAAAAACTAATGTATTCATTACAAAATATTTAAATCACTTTTAATGGCTATGAAGACATATCATAATTTGGATTAAAACCCCATTTCCTCCATAAGACAGTGTCGTTTTTTACAATCTGGTTGGGTAATGTTGCAGGGGGGAGGATTTGCGGCGATACCAGACCGTTGTCCTCCAGAAGTTGAACTTGGACTCCAAAGAGAAGAGGTCAGACCTGGACAAGGAGAAGAAGCAGAAAGTCAAGTTCTACGGTCAGCAGGCCTCCGACACCATGCTCCGACCTGAACAGGTAAACTTGTGCTTTTTCTTAAATAAATAATTTCCTATAAAAATCATTTTAAAAGTAGTAATTTTTTGTAGTATTATGACTGAATAAATGTTTAAGAAGCCTTTTTTTCCATATACGCATCATTGCATGTCAGACTGACACGGCGATGAAATATTGATAATTGTTTAGTTTTCCATAAGATGAATCATAACACATTGCGTGACACAGGTTTTCCGAGGGTTCCTGGTGTCCACGCTGGAGTGCCAGGACTGCCAACACTCCTCCAACAGGACAGAGTACTTCCTGGACCTGTCGCTGCCCGTCACGGCTGAGAAACCCCAACCTCCCGCCGTCACGAGAAGGAAGGGACCTGCACCAGGTAATACTACTGCTACTACAAGTGTTCCCGGTATCTAGAATGCCAGGACTGCTATAATCTTGTACATTTGTTTTCTGACTCGAGGGTAATTTGCAAAGGAAAGGGTTTATAATATAGATATTGTTTATTTTTCTTTTTCAGAAGAAAAAATTAACTGTCTCGGTGCTCCCGATGAGAACAAACCTTCCAAACACCAACTCAAGAAGGAGCGAATGGCGGCTAGGAAACTACGGAAAAGTAAAAAAGGTATTTGCAACATAGTTTACTAGTCCTATTCTATATTCACTTGCGGTCACCTTTTCATTTTATATTGCTGTCAACTGGTAAATTATTAATATTGAATTTATTTTCAGGATCGAATAATTGGTCTGTTTCTGAAAAACAAAATGAATCTTCTCCACCTCTGGATGGTACTGATGGTAAAACAGAAAGCAAGAGTTCTTCGGAGCAATCAGATGCAGATGTAGAAGATAATTTGGAAGAAAATCCCAAAAGCAGAAATCACACAGGAGATCCTATACCTCAACAAGATACTGCTGCCGCCTTCGCATACCAGATGGAATCTGGGTACAACTCGGACAAACTAATCAGTACTGACTCTATCCGCGCTAGTCCCGTCGATTTAGACAAAGAAAAAAGTGATCTTTCTCCGGAAAGGTTAGACAAAGACAAGGATGACGCCTTACCCGCCACATACTTATCAGCAAAGCCGATAGCTCTCGACTATCGTCCCCTCAGCTCTGTGGATAGTCCTGTCTACTCCAACCCTGACTCCGGGGTAGCTAGTCCAGAGACCGCCAAACATACTCTCTCCGATACTGCAAATGTAGAATCCCCCCTCACCGGCAAAGAGTTAGGGAGCCCCACATCACTCTCCAGTGAAATCAACATGGATATGTCCAGCCCTCGACAGACCAACAATTCTCCTGTAAACCAATTTGACCGGGCATCTTTGCTGAATTCCATCTTAGATCCGGAGAGCAGAGCGCCCGTGTTAATTCCTATGTCTGGTCCACCAAAAGCTATGCCGATATTTAATATTCGCTCAGATATGGATCGCTTGAAACTGGATAATCCTAGCAAAGGTGCCATAAGCAAACTTCCAACAAGTTTAACTCTCAATGTAGAGAGTACGTTAGACCCATCAGAGTTTAGATTGACAAGTCAAGATCTAGATTCTAAAATGCGCACCCAATTTATGAATCGTATCCCGACTGTTTCCCCTCGGTACCAATGTGACGACGGAGAATATAGCATTCAGTCCTGCCTTAATCAGTTTACTACTTCTGAGCTTTTGGCCGGCAACAACAAAGTAGGTTGCGAAGCTTGCACTAAGAAGGCCAATACTGGGAAAACCGTGTACACTAACGCCACTAAAAGATTCCTAATTTCCAGTCCTCCCGCTGTTCTAATCCTGCATCTGAAACGTTTCCAATTTGGCCCGCGGTGTGTCTTCCGCAAAATCGCTTCTCATTCCTTCCTAAAAGGGGTAACATCAGCAGAGATGAGACAGACAATACGGCCCCCGAGGTGTTGAACGGAGCCACGGACGACACGGACAGCTCCATGTCGGGGTACGAGTCGGGGGAGAAGGCGGCGGGGGGCGCGGCGGGGGCGGACGTGGAGCCCGCCCCCCGGAGGTGGTTCTACATCTCCGACAGTCGAGTGGCGGAGACTTCAGAAGAGAAAGTCCTTGAGGCGCAGGCGTATTTACTCTTTTATGAGAGAAATTGTGTGAAGAAAATCTCTGGATTTTTTTTCTTTGTCATTTTAATACTAAATTATGATCTACAGTTACTGCATGTATATTTATAATCACCTTTTTATATTTTGAGTTGTCTGAAAAAGTCCGCTGTACTATTTGCTAAATTTAAAGTAATTATTAGCAACTGCGGATTTCGGTGTTGTTGTTTTTGCTATATACATTTCATTGTGTTTGGCTTTTTACAAAAAATATGAAAAGACAGTTTAGAGTACTAGCTTTCTTATTTTGTTGTTATATTTTACCACGCATTCTTCGCTTTTAATAAATAATGAGGTCTATTATTGTCATTTTATAGGTTATATAATATTGTACAGCTGTACATATAAACTCATCAGAGCTCCCCCGTGGGTAAATATTACTATGAATATATTTTAGCATTTTATATAATTAGAATTTATTTATCTTTTGATTCTCTGGAACCCAAATTCAATTCTTTAGCTTACAGAAATTGCTTCCGTATGTTTTTATTGTGCTCAAATTCTAAGTGTCTATTTATCCACCTTTCAACTAGTCTGCTATAATATGTAATATAATAGGTACTCTTTTCCCCTAAAATAATGTACTTTACTGAGCTGCTGTATATTGATTGTGCTAGAACCTGTATAATATTACTCCATACATCTTTATAATTGTCTATTTGGATTTCTCAAAAGGCCAGTAATTTAAATCGAAGATTGAAGGTGAGCACACTTACAAGACTAACTATGTAGGTGTAAATAAGAATATCGTTGTACATATATCGTGTGGTGGTGAAGAGAGTCAACCCACATACAATAATATGGGGCTTAGCTCTCTTCACCACCATGTAGATCAGCTACTGAAATATATGGAAATCTTTCAGAAAATTTATTTTTTTATTAACAATACATATTTTGATTCATGTCCAAATCTTTTTTTGTTTATTTTGTTAGTATGTATTGCGCAGAGTATCGTTATTAATATTCAACATATAATAAAGATTTACGACTCGTAGTATTATATAACTGTAAATTCCAATGGCACCAGCTTGAAGTAAACTTTCAAAAAAAGAATTTTAGAGAAATATTTGAATTCAACGTGAAAAACAGTTTCTTTTTTGCATTTCAAATATTTAAAATGCATCGCAGGTAGGAATAGATTAAATATATTTTTATGCACAATAAAAAATCAAAGTGATCACATTTGGAGATAATGACTATAATTGATAATGATAATGAGATAATGATACGCCACAAATTATGATATTGATAATAAAATAAAGAATTAAAAAAAATAATCTAATTAACTCCAAAAATCTTGTACTCCCTCAGTTTGTTTTGACAGTTAGAGTAAAAAACAAAATACTGAAAATTTGTTACGATGCTAATGAAACCAGATTTTAGGATATTATTTATAAAAATATTACAGCAATAAACTTCCTCATTCTCACTGCATATAATATGGTAGGTAATTTGGATTCCTTGTTTGCCAAAGTTCATCTTCCTGCCTTCAGCCTTGGGTTGTATCAGATAAAGGTGTCCTTACATTATCTTACTAATAAGTATGTACCCCAAAATATATCACTAGGTGTGATTGTCATATTATTGAATTAGTTATAGATTTTTTATTTTTAATGAAATTTCTTCACCCATTGTATGTTTTTCTTTGCCAAACTACTACTAGAATTAAATTATCAAGAGATGCTATTAAACGTAATTATAAAATGCAATCTACTTGAAAGATAATTATATATTTTATTTTCCTTATTAGACTATTCAATATATTTCACTGAAATCGTTGATGTTTCGTAATGTTATTTAGAAGATGATTTTTATAAGGGTTTTCAAAGGTTAGATGCTAAAATAGAAGTGAATATTTTGCTATTAATTTTCAGTACCTACAATAGTCAATATACAAAACTGCGTCCTTCTATATTCATGAATCCGTTCAAGTAATTCCACGGCATCTCTTTGTGCCAACAATATAGTGGCCTAATACGCTAAGCATTTGTTTACTGTACAAAGTTATGGCATAGTATGTACATATGGGGGTACTAGATGCAAACCTGGCGATGTCCATCTGTCTTACTGTTTAAAATCGCTTAAGACTGATGGACAACACCAGGTTTGATCTAGTACCCTCGTAATATCTTATTTTCTATGCCATTTATTGACAGTAGCTCAATATTGCATTTGGATTTGTAATTAGTATGAAAAATTTTGTCCGCCTCGTGGTGCAGCGGTAGCGAGTTGGGCTGCCGTGCGTGGGGTTGTGGGTTCCATTCCCGAAGGGGGTCAATATGAAATATTTATTTGAATGTGATTTTCACATGAAAATATTTCATTTGTGATGGGCTTGGACTGGCGCGGAAGCGTAAGACTGATGATCTTGCCTTCATGTAACAAATGATCAAGATTCACGGCACTTGGTGTACCAATGCACCATTGGATGTGGATATGGGAGAGTAGTAGAGAAGACATTACATGTTTTGAACAGTGTCATGGAAGAGCAAAGCAAAAATGATATTTTTATATTACAAAGGAGAGTTTGTACTGACTTTGGAATTTACTTTTTATTTCTTTTTCTTGTTTCAGTCTACCATCAACATTTACTTGTATTTTGCACTAAATTTTCTTGTATTTTTAATTTCAAATCTTTGCACCTTTTAAAATTTATCAGTAGAAGTTAATAAAATAACTATTATAAGTCTTAGAGATTGTAAGATACTTTTATTTTCATACTAGTTACAAATTAAAACTACTAGGTATACTTCCACTTAGGTAGTCCCTCGCTTTTTTACTGAGAATGAAATAATGGATATATTTATAAATATAATAGCTACCTAGTATTTAAAATTTGTAAATTGTATGGAAAATTTAACTTGTATTTAATGGATCAACATCAAGAAGTAAATTATAAAAAGTGAATTGTGATAAATGAACTTTTTATAGCGCATAGTTTTTTTATCACAAAATCAATATTTAAGTAAATCATCATTTTATATTGACAAATATGTATAATGAAATTATGCTTTTTACAACAACAAAAAAAACTTATTTCTGAATTACATACCTGCCTATTACACATCCTAATTGCAAAATATCATGATCAACATAAGAACCAACTTCACTTTGTTAAACTTTGAAATATTACTTGCTTTTATGTTGATTGTGGCATGAATTTGGAAATATATTAGCTGTTTTTATTTCAGTCTCGGGATATCTTTGCCACTAGGTATTTTGGCTTAGATTTAAGAAAAATAATTATGCCAAATATTTTGCTGATAAAAATAAACTTAGGGACATTTCTGCATAATTAACTAAATTTTCGACTTGTGCTCACTATTACTACTCAAGTATACTTTCACTGAAGTTATTATTGAGGTAGTATTTACCTTGTAAACACATTTCTAGGTATTGTACGTAGCATTCATCATTAGTTTACACAGTTTTAATAATTGTTTAAATGAATCAGCATCTTGCTGATATAGTAAATATATTTGAGGGAATTTGCGATATATTTTATTTTGCAATGTGATATGTAGCAGAAACAACAATCATGTACAAAATAAGTTCTTTTATCGGCTTTTAAAGCTTTCTCTTATTGAATCGTGTTATAAAATTTTGTATATTATTATTTGATAAATATAGTGGAGTCGCTTGCGGCACATTGATTTATTTCTTAGAGCTATAATAACAATATTTAGATTTTCGCTGTAAATTTAGATAAATATCTTTACCGCAATGTAGATTTAAAAGGATTTATTTGTAATATTGTATTTATTGATAATTTTATTACTTTATTGTGGAACTGACTTAGATATGAAACATTTGGCTTTGGTTATACTTTAGAAGCTAATTGAATAAACTAAATTTACTATGTATCGGCAATTTCTATTTGTCAAATTTTAATTACTTTACTCTATTATTTGTAATATTGGGATATTATAAATAAATATAATTATTTGAAATTGTTTTTATTTTTAAAATACCAATGCACTTCACTTAAATTTGATGGGTCAAAAACACAAAAACGTATCTACAAAATTTCAAAAGTTGAGGAGAGGAGACTACAAAATAAACCTACTTTCAAACTACATTAACGATTATATAATGGACTATAGATTTTTCGTACATACGTCTTTGTTTTACGGATAGAACATCGGTTCTTATTAACAATACAGATTATCGAATCTGTGCCATTTCTGCATATTTGAGTAGATACGTTTTTGTGTTTTTGACCCATCTAACTATTGCCTAACTTTCAAATGAAATATACAGTCACAAAGCCATTGTGAAGATTATCAGCTCTGGGCCGAATGTGAGAACATTTGCAACACCAGCGGGGTACCTGACCACTAATTATTCTCAAATGAACTGACACTTATGACCTATCAGGTAGAATTGCTGACTTTAGCTGGGAGTGGCGTGTTTTCAGCTGATAGAGATGTGCAAATTGAAAGTCTTCCGTGCCTACAATAGTTGGGCCCGTGGGGGTGTAGGAAATTAGAAGGAGGCAGTCCAATTTCTGGATTTTCTGTCTGGCATTGTTTATCCCCTAAAACGTAAAATATGTTTTGTTATTAATTTATTGTACAGAAAACATAAATTATTGTAATTATAATCATTAATAACATTAATAATTAATTATATTTCCTCCAACCAAATTATGAAGAAACTTTATTACATGAAAGATGACGATTAGTCTTACGCTTTTATCATATAAATAAGTAAAAGTGGAAGTATACCAAGTAATTTTATTTCACTTTTATTTGTTATATTAAAATAATTAAATCATGGAATTCCACCAAGTAATGTCAATAAAAAATATAAATCAAACGAAATATTAATATGAAAATAAATATTACACGTTGACCCCCTACGGAATCGAACCCGCGACCTCATGCACAGTATCCAAATGCGCCACCACTATGCTACGAGGCGGACTAAAACTGTAAAATTATAAAATACTGAATAGCTGAGCCGTGGTTCAAAAGGTTTAAAAGATAAACATAATCATAATAGGTACCTGAAGCATTTTATCTTTAAGCGAGGGGTTGGAAGCCATTTCTCCCTTCATCTTGGTCATCTCGGCCGGAGTGTAGCCGACCATCTGGCACAGCACCGGGCTGGACACGTCCACGTCCAGGTAGGCCGAGCCGTCACACAGCCGACACCGCAGCACCCAGCGCTGGTTCTGGAGAGATAGTTTGCTGTTCAACTTCATCACTTGGGCTTTAACGGGAAACGTCTTGTTTAACTTTCGTTCTTCACAAATTTCAGACAGTTGTTTCAAGTAAATATACGGAACATGACAGACTTTTGCTTGTAAAGATTCTGTTTCTTCTTTTTTTTATTATCTCAATAATATTACTGGTTTTAGTAATGTCAATACCGTAAGTATTTTTGCTATCTATGATATTTGGTTTCGCATCAGGAGGTTTGTCATAATAATCGTTATATTTATCCATATCAACCATTCTCTTGAATTCTTCTTCGTCTTCGAGATAAGCAGTTTGTTTTAGGGGATCACTGACATTAGACTTATGTTCCTGGTCATCGTACAATTGCAAGGGTAGCTGTGCGTATGACGGTCCGGAGAACTCTATTTTAATCTTTTTAGCCGGCATTTTGGGTGTAACACAATCAGCGGAAGGATGGTTGGATGCTTGCAATACTTGGTCTTCAATAGCTTGTATTTGATCTACATCAAAGCCATCATCCATAAACATTTTAGCGTCCAAATCATTCATTTCTGCAGATTCTAATGTATTTGTATAATTTGTTTGGGGTCTTGTAGGCTGTGTCGTTATGGATATTTGTTTGTTGAGATTTGCTTTACAATTTCTATTGCTTATTTGATTTTGTAAATTTTCTAAATTAACATCTGGTCGATATACATCTCTTGTGAATGATCTTGCAATACCTATAAAAAAATAAATGCACGAAATAAGACTGTATTTTCAAAGATAAAAAACTTGTCATGTGAAAATTATAGTACATACCGTTTGAGGAATTATCAGAATTTTGTTGTGCATTTAACTGAACAATCCTAGTAAGGATGTGAGAGTATTGGTTTACTAACAAGAGATCATCTACTTCTCCCCCTATAATAGTCATGTGTTTCTCTTCCAACATCAGAACTCCTCGCCGGCAATCTATTGGACCTGTGGATGATATAAATTATTTACTTTAAGGAGGCCAAATCATAGAGGACCATTATATCACAGAACATCCGGGCTTGTGAAAATTCAGTTGTTAGTTTATATTCCGAATCAGCGTATCGAGATCTATAATAATAATCAGTTCTGAAATTTTGATGATTCTAATTTCGGACATACAATTTTTGATTGGATATTCATAGCAATGTAATTTTGAAGCACTTCTAGTTAAAATTACTTAACTATTAAATATTGTGACATTACTATACATACAAAATAAATATCTCTAAACATTACATACCAAATGATGATAATAAAAATATCCCCGCGAGTTACACGAGTCGACACAAAAATAATACAGTACTTTTGGAATCTTCTGTAATACAAGTCTGGTGGAACTGGTGGATATGCTTAGCACAGCAGTGTTTAGTTCCACAATTAGGACAGTGGAGGATATTCTTATAAAATAATTACATATTTGCGACTATTTAATGGTATCATGAAATGGAAAATGAAGTACTTTACCTTTAATTTTGAATTTTCACCCCGGGTGTCAAATCAGTGTTCAAATTCCTCATAGATTTATATTCGATTCCTGCTATTTCTTGTACTCCGTCAGTTTAATATTAGTTTTAGCATTCTGTAAAAATTGACAATATATTACTTTTTCTCCGTCGCCTCACACTCCAAGTGCCAAAATTTATTAAATTAATATTTCCGTACCTTTGTGAAGAAGGTTCTTGTGTGTTATTAAAATTATGATTGCTTTTATTAGTAACTTCTATATTAGTATTGTCAACTTTAGAAAGCTTTTGTAATTGCTGATAAGCGGGTAATCCTGAAATGCGTAAACATTTATACTAATTTAATAATTTTCCGTAGGACAATTTGTTTTACTAACAAATGTATGCTACTACCCAAGTTATTATTAACATTAAAATTTTAATACAGGATACCGAAGATGAATTCATTCAATATCTTATGATAGGCACAAAGTTATGTATTTAATTATAAATAAATATTTAAAATACTGAATAGTTTTTTATTGTACAATTTAGGAAAATGATTATTCAATTTATTTATACATAGGTAGTTTTTTTGCAACGAAAAAAGAATACCAGTTAATTTGTTTTATTAAAATAGAATTTTCTTATTATTACTGTAAAAGCTCGGGCTTTAATTTGTTTAATCTCATTACGACCATATCATTGAAGAACATACTTTTTAGACCGGCTTCTAAAAACAACTAAAATTTGAACCATTTGTTCAATAATTTCAATGTAATTTATTTTAAAAATATGATTGGTTATCTAAACAAGTGCCTTACCTATGTCTAGTAACGAAAGCAACTGTAGTAAATACACTCCGTTTAAAGATGTCTTAATCTGATTGTTCAAATTGGGGGGTAAGCAACCAGGTGATATATCTCGGAGATCTCCCAATAACCACTGGCTCTTGACCATTTCATTTAGCCGTTGTTTAGTATACGGTCTATCTCCCTGTTCTTCCCTAAGAGAATTCACACACACCTAAAAAAACGATTATGATCTATTGAAATGACAAGTATTTTTAAAAGTTAGTAATTTATTTTCTTTATTATAATAATAACATTACCCAGTAATCCACTCGTCGTGAATTTTCACATGTTGTAAATTTAAGTATTGTTTTGCATTTGATATATCAGTTTCTAAAGTATCCCTCATCTTATTTTAGCAATAACATTTATAAAATATTGAAATAATCGTAAATAAGAATTATGAACTTCGAATCAAATTTCAAACTTTTTGACATTTGACGTTTGTCACTTCTCTATGTTTAATAGAGTAGATAGATGAGTTTAAATTACAAGCAAAGATTAGGTACCTAACCAATGCCAATTATCGGGGTAAGTTTATCACATTGTTAAAAAGCCGAGCTCGTAAAAAATGCAATATCGACTAAAATTAGTTTTGAAAGGTTGAACCTATATTTAAACCACGGGTTATTACTACATAAAGGAATTGTTTATTTAGCTACGTACATAGAAAACTAAATTTCGTAAATTCTACACCTGTTTTTTTTAACCACCTCAACAGCCGAGGAGAGCCAACAACTAAATAATCGAGCTGTTACACAAACATGACATGGGTTAACAGTGTTGATTTTTAAACCCATGGATGTGGAGTGCCAATTTATCAACAATAACCTGAAGGCCCCGGACTGAGTCGTCAATAAGAACGGCGTCATCAGCGTACTCCAGGTCACAGAGCTTTTGGGAATAATAATATATTGAGATAAAGTAAGGCATAAAATGCAGTCAGTGAATATGTACAACTTACTGTAAGGAGACTGATGAAAAAATCATAGAAAGTGATACAACTGAAATCGAAAAATGGATTCAGAATTGTACTGATATTAATTTGATATTTGTTGAAATCATTTAACTACTGTATTAATTTATTTTGTTGAAATCACATTTACTGCTTTTTGATATTATGTTTCACTTACGAAAAATACCTACTAACATTAAAACAATTTTAGTTTATGAATTATTGTTTAATTTTACCTTTCAATTTTTATTATTGAAAACTCGTAAATATAAAGGGTATGATACCTTCCGCAATGTAAGCAAAATATCAGGAGGCTAGATCAGCATTTTATTGGGGATAATAGTTCAAAATACATATCTGTATTTTGACTTATTTTTTTATATCTTGGCATAAAACCCGTTCCAACCTTATAAATTATGTGAAACAACTGTTTTAGGAATTGTGCGGGATGTTGATAATAATACACCATTTTTCAAAGAACACAATATATTGTATTATCTTCAAGAAATTAATACATAGACATTTCAATACATTTTGCTTTACCTATTTAACAATAATTTTTCAGATAAATATGTATTTCATAACATTAAATATACATTGGAATAATTTTACTTTCAATAAATAATAAAATTGAACTTTATACATGCACAAAACTAATAACTATTAATTTCAAGTTAAATATGATGAAATACATCATTTTTATTGCAGTAACAGTAATGACTGGAATGTAGAAAGAAATACTTCTCGCAGAACTAAACAACACTAGTTTACTATCCACACGCGACCGTGAGTAAATATTTATGATTGCAAAACAATTCAAATCAACGGGTTACAAAATATACAGCAGATACAAAAATATGCAAACGTAATCTGTATAAAAATGTTAATAAATAGTAAACACTTAAATCGGGATAAAACATGATCATGAAAAACAATTAAACAAATTCTGGCTTTAATTCTATGACTTCTTATATTACAAGTACGTACACTCAAGTGCATAATCTAAGGATTATTACAGAGAAAATTAAACATTTTCAAGTAGTACATAATATGCTGTTTTCTGATTTCTATTCCACATTTGTACAATATACACATTTTTACATTGAATTCATTGAATTATCACCAAATAGAATCTCTGAACCAGGTGGAATATTAGTAGGATCTGTATAGAAATATTTGGAGAAACTAAACATACCAGAATCTGCACCTCCTGCTTGAGGAAGGTTCTTTATATTATCGCTGGAACCAAAAGTATTTACGTGACTAACGGTATGTGCAGGGCTGCAAGTCACACTTTGAGATTTCTGGATTACATTAGCGGAAGAGAGATTGTAATTTTTGTCTAAATTAGACGTAGAGTTCACTGACTGAGAATAGTGACTTTCACTTGAGGGGCTGACATCTTGATCTGATCTAATCGGCAGCTCGGGACACTTGATAAAGGGGAGAGGAACATCCGGAATGGGATTATAAGGATTGGTCAAGTATTCTCCATACAGAGATCTCGGCTGCTGTACTTCTATATTGATGCCTGGTGGAGAGTTAGCGTAATCAACAGACAGCACATCCGCTTGGACTTTATTTAATCCCTCACTTCTTATTAAATTCGAACTGGATACATTTCCATTATCTAAGTTCACTCTATGTTCCACGGTTTGACCTTGCTGAGGGCTGATAAGAGTAAACGGGGAAGTTGTGGTTCCGTAGTTAGGATTTTGCGATGCCATGTCAAACAGCTGACTGGTAGGAGGGTTGGATGGCTGTCTGTTGTAATACTTCTGCGGTAGAGGATTGGGACAGAGTATGGGGTAAGGTGATCCAGTGTTAGGAGATGAAACTGGCATTGCTACTCCGATTGGTGTAGAGTTCTGAAACAAACAAAAAGGTCACATAACTTCTAAAAAAGAGTACTAGTCTGGTTCGGGTCAACTAAAGGCATATTACAGAAACATAATATTTAATTTTAAATGGTGACTAAATTGTCGACACAAATGTCGATTTCAGGCTAGGTTGCTGAATATTCAATATTTACCCATTACATCTATCCATGGAAACGTGCACACATTTTTATATACTACAAGCGCGTTTGTGAGTGGTTCACTGGATAAACTCATGCGATGAAAATTCTCATAAGCATAAAGTTCATAAAGATAAATATTTCTCTTTCTTTGTTCTTTACTTTATCCTCCATTTTATATGGTGATACAAATCCATGGATAGAAAAATAATTCAGAAAGAAACAAGGAGTTTCAAAAACTCATCTTTACAAAATTTAAACAAAGCATATTTTTAAAATGGTGTATGTGTGAGTTTATGGCTCAAATTGAAATATAAAAACACAAATAATTATGCATGTAAGTAGGTATGTAGTTTTGTTACCTGTCCGAGATGAGCAAATATCGGAGTGTGGACTTGTGTCCCCAACATGGGCGGCTGGAGAATGATGGAGGCTCCTTTAGGTGGAATCCCCAGTCCCGGTGGGGGCAGGTTGATCGCCGACAGAGGGCTGGCTTGGGCGGCCGGGGGGCTGGCCAGGGTGGGCGGGGGGCCAGCCGTGGGGGGCGGCAGGGTGCTGCTCAGTGGGCCCTCAGCAGGACTACTCTGGGGGAGGCTCTCTTGTGTCGGCGCCTTAGGTGTATTGCGAATAGTTTCTGAAAAAAAAATATTTTTTTAAATCATTCTACGGAGACAGGAGTAATAAGAGTACTGTCGGATATAATATTGGCTGTTGACTCTGGTAACTCACAGAGTGAGTTTCATTCAATTAAAATTTCCCGAGCAGTTAAATTAAATATTTAAAGCACCCTTGAGGTATATTTATACGAAAACGGCGCTATATAAGATTTTAATTACCTTTAGGAAACAGTTCGTCCTTAAGGTTCGGAAGGAAAGTGTTGATTCTATCCCATGTTACATTCCATAGGTCTGAATATCCATCTCCATCATTGAAAACCTGTAAATATCAATGATTAATAATTACTGGCACATTACTATGGGTATCTGAATATAATTTGATGTTATAATATGATTCATTACACACCTTGACAGAGTCCATGACAAGGAGCATATTCTTGAGTGACTCGAGGGTGGCCTCGTGAAGCAAGTCGGAAGAGTTGGGTCCCCCTTGGAGCATGGCCCTCAATATTTCCAGCAGTTGGAGCCACAACGCCGCGAAGGTGGGACGCGACACTAAAGGAGTAAGGTGGTGTAGGAAAACCTGAAAATGAAATGAATTCAAGATATTTATTATGAGAAACCCCCTCAAGAACGCTGTACGATAAAGTAGCTAGATCACAAGTGCATGGGTTTGTGTGCAGTTTGGATATATTATCAACACCAAATTGTCATTATAGGCGGCCTCTCTTAGTCGCGGCTCACAACTCTGAGGTTCCGGATAAGTGATTTTCTCACTCCTGTTGAGGTGGTTATAAATAAAAATGGTAAAATGACAATAGTCTCACCTTGCACATGATGGTGTTAGCCCGCAGCCTGACCTCCTGGTGGCGGCCGCGCGGGCGTGCCAGCAGCGGGAACAGGACGTGGTGGAAGGCCGCCTCCCACTCCTCGCCCGAGAGAGTCTGCAGGTCGTGCACAAGCAGAGCACGCTGCAGGTAAGTCACTGCACTGTTAGCCACCTGATAAGAAAAAAGTCATTCACATTACTCATAGATTTAAAAAAATATATAATAATGGCGTATCACCTTTTTGGTGTTTTGCCAGTGTCAAGTGTAGAAGAGAAAGAAGAAGAAAAAAAAGGAGAGAAATTATAAGTGATACTCGTGAATATGAAGGAAATATGTTTACAAAGCGTAAAATAATCACAATTCAGATAGCGATAATTTCATACCACGCACCTGTTTTCTATTGTCGGTGCACAGCCTGGCTATACCCTGGAGTAACGGCTGCCAAGCGAGGTGCCACAAGTCACACCATTCCACTCTCGACTCTGGAAATATTAGTTGACCATTATTTTGAAAGCAATACAACCCTCTTGTATAATATGAATAATTACTTGTAGATAAATAAAATAATGAATTTAGTTTACAATATTATACGTATAAGTACATGCCTGTGGATCCTTGTTCCGTCGGTCCAGTTAAGTTAGACTCCTCCCTCCACCACTTGAATATTTGTGCCGTTCTGCTATGCAGCGTGTGCATCAAATCCAATAACTGAAAAAAACCATTCCATTATCGGTATTATGAAAATTAAATTATTCTAAATATAGCAAAATCTCAATTTTCCAAGATAAAGCTGGAATATTAAGTACTCAAATTTTTTAATTAATTGTATGTCGTGTCAAAGCAGGTTTGGAAAATGGTGAAATGTAGGTATTCGAAAATTGTAATTTAGAATATATTTATGAAATTAAACAACTTTTGTTTTAAACTACTTTTTTTGTAAAAAAGTAGTTTAAAACAAAAGTTGTTTAATTTCATAATTATGGAAAACTACAAAGTGTGTGCTACAAACATTGAGTTAATAGAATATATTTGATTTTTATATCTCTACAGAGAAAGTTAAAAATGTTGTAATTTAGAATGGTTCTTGTCTACAAATTAATATCTTGTGATATCCTGGCTTTAAATCAAAACCTCACACTTCCACGACTTATTTCTCATTTCCAAACATAAATCGATAGACTTTATAGAAAACTAGCTGAACCCGGCCACGCTTCGCTGTGGCTTTGTTTGATGTGAATTATTAGGAGAGTAAATAAAAATAGTCTAGCATTTGTCCGATATAATTCGATATTTTGAGTATATAATAAGAGCAATCCGATTAAATTCTTTTTATTCCTAATTGTATACATTTTTGTAACGTTGGCTAAAATTGATAAAACGGCGGAACTGTGTACAACTGTCATTCAGTACTTTTTAACTATGACAAAAAAAAACGCATAAAATGTTCCGTTTCCGTTGGAACTACCAAATAAAAAGTATATAGAAACACTCTTCTGCTAAAATGTAATGTTCTGTAAAAATTTTGAGTCAATCCATTGATTACTTTCAGAGATTTGCGGTCACAAACATACGGAACCTTCATTTTTATATTTAAAGGTAATAAAATTAGGAAAATTGAAATATGCATAAGCAAATTTATTAGAATCATATGACTATCTGGTTTATTTAGATTTTTTATTATTTATCTACCCTTATCCCCGATTAGTCTGGATTATCGAGGATTATCATGAGAAGCGTCAGGCAAGTACAACTAGTGAGTGGGGCACATCACCTTCTCCTCGTTAGCTAGTGGAGTGGGAATGTTACCTGGATGCTGATGAGCTGGTGAGCATTGTCCGGCTCCCCATCGTCTCCCTCCGAGGAGAGTGGCTGGCGAGGTGTGGACAGGCGCTTGTGGCTTCCTGATCTCCTCCTCCTGCCCGCCACGTGAGTGGGGCTCATCACCTTCTCCTCGTTAGCTGGAGACAAAACACTCTTTTACTTTTTACTCTTTTATCTCACAATAACAACTATATGATGATTTCCTTTCTAGTAAATAAATTGATTAGTAAGTAAATTAACACACTAACTTCCATGCAAACTGGCCTCCACGAAGGTGCGTATACAGTTGACACAGGCCTGGAAGTTGTAGGGGGTGATGTGCGCCACGTCGCGGACGATGAAGGCGAGGCACTCCCAGCACTTGAGGAGGGCGCGGGGATCGTGCGGCCGCAGCCGGCACGCGTGGATCAGGGGGTCTTCCAGTCCGCGTTGAGGGTTCGTCTGGTTAGCGTCTGCATCCTTGCCCACCTGAAATTTTCATATTTTACAATATTGTTCTGAATGGGGATAGTTAGGAATGGTTTAAAGAAACCGGCGACTGTGGTCGGGAACTCGGCTCTCAATAAAGAGTTATTTCGCTTTCGAGTTTGACTGCGATGGCGCCAGTGAATAAATAGATTATAGTCATGTTGAGAATTAAGAGCCCACCGAGCATGCGGAGAAGCTAATTCTTCAAAATTACTATGCTATATCATCATTAGGTCTCGTGGAATGGCATTTTCAAGGAGGCTAAAATTCGTCATGAACTATATGGCCATCTGAAGTGAGTAGGTAGTATATTTTAAAGTATTTGAACTTTTCTTTTAATTTTTATATGTACTTGTTCTTGTATGAAATAGTGTCTGCCAGATAGGATGATAGTGTGAGATGCACACATGCGTTCTGTCCCCTCCCCTCTTTTCCCTAATCCCCCCAGCATTGAGACCCTGACCGCGGATGCACGGGTGGATGTCTGGGATGGGGGGCTGGCGAGGCGGGATACCGGTCTCCACACGGGTGGTTGTAATTACTAATAAATAATGATCGGGGTAGAAACTAACATCCCTACCACTGTTAATTTGGGCCGACTCTGGTTGGTTTGGGTGATGGAAACAATGACAATTATAATACATAAGCAGACGGTGGTAGGGGTACAATGAAAGCATTTGTTCGCGTACATAATCGTAAATTCATCCGTATTTTTATCACACTAACAATCTTAAAATCGCGGTTTAGCTTGTTGAAAAAGTCGGTAGAGTTGGCTGGACTGAAAAAAGACTCAATAGTCTTTAAAGCAGTCTAGGGAAAGGGTGGGGCTTTCATTGTACTTGTTCTTGTATAGTGTTCATTTTTCTTTCACTGGAAATACCAGTATTGGCAAACACATGTATAATTGAATATATAATTTGTTGGAGTATTCAAAATTTGTCTTACCAAAATCCACCCCTGAGTCTGTGGAGAGTGTGATATCTCACTGTCAGAAGTGTACCCTCGATCTGTGCTAACTGAATCATCTTCAGAACTCATTGCACCATCTGATTTACTGCCTGAAAGAGATATAACAATTTCACTAAAGAGTAAAGAAGATACGGGTAGCAAATCCCAGAACCGTTGTGAAAATATTTAGTGTTATAGCCGCTTCATAAAATGAAATGCTTTCAGCAAGAGTGGACCAAGTATTGTGAGATTTTTAGGGTTCGGGTAGTAGGTAAATGTTTGGATAATTACTGGCAATGGTGTCATCATCCTTGAGGTGCATAGCTCCAGCTCCAGTGGTCTCCAATAAAGTGAACACGATGGCCCAATCATCAGCGCTGTGAATGTTCTGAGCTGAGGTCTTCACCAGCTCAAACAAGCCAACTGCTATCTGTAAAGATAAGAAAAGTTATAATACAGATTATTTTAGTCATCGGACAGCAGAAGTGCTCAGTCGATGTATATAATCTCTGCTCAGTAAGAGTGGAGACGGTTGCTTTTATCTGTCTGTCGGTCTGTCGGTATCAGCGCCGGCATTACAGATTTCTGCAATGTTTGACTTCAATCAAAAGACATTTGGAAAACTGAGCACGAAGTGACCATCTACACTCTACAACTTTCGCCTACTTCTGTCAACTTCATGAAAGTGTAGTAGGTCCTATGTGCTAATTGTCGCATTATAATGAGTGTTATAGACTGACCCTGCTAGAGATGGAATGGTAGACGGGATAGGGCAGGTGCAGAAAGGCGTTGAGTGAGCGCAGCACCACGGGGGCGCAATCCTCACTGCGCATGAGGCAGATGGCTAGCCGCAGCAGGCCAGTGCAGGCGCTCTCCAACGCCCCTGCGCCCCCTTCCGCCCCCCGCCTCATCAGACCCGTCACGTGGGCCTCCGTGCTCTGCCAGATGTGGGAAACTCGATCTCTGTACAGAAAGGGCAGGAACAAATTCATTATGATACACTGACCCTGGGATAATTTCCAATATGATCACCAATATCAAAACCTCTTTGGTGAGTGAAAAGGAGAAAGACATGGTTTTCCAACAGTGTTTTTATGGTTTCAATGAAGACATATTTTAATTGAAACCATACTATTTAAATATGTTTCATAAAAAGTGCCGCTAGTATGTCACCACTATAGTAAATTAGACAAATATTTAGGTTCGTTTTTTAATTTAAACAAATTGCAATTTCAAATTGGAAGAGTTGTTAAATAATAATAATAATAATAATAATAATATGTTTTTATTCCAAACCTTGAGGTGGTGAGTGCAAGCCTCCAAGGTTCATATAAAATAATACACTTGTACAACATAATAAGTATCGTATTTTTTTTTAATATTTTTTTTTTATATATTTATAGAACACTAACCTGTTTTGTATAACGATTTGTATTAGAAGTTCTAGGAAGAAAGTAGAAGGATCCTCACGGTACGGCTGTTGGTTGATAGGTTTTGGTATTTCCTGTGGTTTTCCGGCAGCTATCACGTACTTTACTAATTCCTGTAAAATACACAATTATCGAAAACTATAATCTTAATAGATGATTCTGAATGCCTCTGAAGCCCTCAAATGAGTTAAGACTACAACCTAAAAAAGTGAGTTTTGAGTAGATTGTATTTAAAGTTCTTTTTGTCAATGGTATCCGCTTGATTTATCAAGTTTAAAACACTACTTTATCCTTAAATGAAAAGAAAAAAGTCTAATAAAAAAAACATATAATGTATCTGGATGAGTAGGTTTGATTGAGCCAGATTATGACAAAACGCTGTATTGTTTGTAATTAACCTTGGTCCGTTAGTCATTCCGGGGCAGAGGAGTACGATTGTTTTTATAAATTCGAGGCGGCTCATTTTAGGTTAGTTTCCTCTTTATCTACCTGCAGGCTGTCCAGTTGCAGGAACTTGGAGTCGGTGACCAGGACGGCGTGCACGGCGCACTGAACCACGGCGTCCGCCGCGCGCTGCAGCAGCTGCGCCTCCTCGGGCGAGGGCCCCGAGTCCGCTGACTGCGCGATGTACGAGTACAGCGATGACAGCAGCCCCGCGTCGGGGGCGCGGGCTGGCGCCGGCGCCTCGCGCAACAGCGACACGCGGCCCGATGGGGCGCAGAAGTCCTCCGCTTCAGTGAGATCCTGAAATGAAAATAACACTGTAATAAAGCACCTTCGATTTTTTGCTGTTTTTCAGTTAAAACTTAATATACATATTGGATCTCGCATTTTACCTTTACAATGGACTGAAAAAAGACTCAAATAGTCTTTAAATCGGTCTAGGAAGATGGTGTTGCTTTTATTGTAATAGTCTTAATACGAGTCAACATAAACTAACCATTTCTATATCCACATAACAATAAATTATTATTATTATTTAATATTAGGCGAGCAGCTTAAAGCTGATATGGCTAAATCGGACAGTTAGTTAGGTCATTTAGTTAGTTAGGACAGTTAGTTTGATCTATCACCTCCGGCAACTAACAAATTACTATTTTCTTCAAGAAAATGGATTCTTACAATGGGCTCAATGGTGGATAATATCTTCTGGGGTAAAATATTGTTGCAAATATTCCCTCATAACAACCTGATATTCCTTTGTATAAATTAGCGACACATTTTCAAAGGCTTGGCTCTATTCTTGAGATAGATCCAGCGTTGAATTTCGGTTAGCAAATACATCACCAAATTCTTTAAAAATTTTCAAATATAATTTTTTAAACAAATCGTAGTTTAAAAGCATGATGAGGTTGAGTAACCTATCCTGGGTGTTAGATTCCCTTACCTTGGGCAGTAGGCGCCCCCTGAAGAGAGCCAGCACCACCTCCAGAACGTGCTTCCAGCCCTCCCGCAGAGAGTTGGCGTGGCGGTGAACAACACTAAACATCTTCTTCAGGGCGCACCGGCTCTTGGCTGACTGCCCCAGAGATGTTCCTAAAACAAATTCATCATTCAATATTTGTATTCATATCACTGACGAGTGCTTGAAAGAGAATTAAACTTGTACTCTGTATGAGATGTGGGTATGGCACTGGGTGCCAATACCATACCTACAGTGCCTAGGTCCCTCGCACACCTAAACATTATTAGAATTACGCCAAGGGAGAACCATATACTTATACCGTAGGTATTGTAAATATACAAGTGTAAATAAGGAAAACTACTTCGTTTAAGAAACGGCACCACATAGACATAGGTGATTTTTATCAAAAGAGCTTATATTCATATTTTACCATGGTAAAACATTTTTATTTCTCATGTTTTACTTTTCGATTGTAAAGATTAATCAAGGTACAGAAATTATGATTACAAAGAGGATCCTTAACATTACATCATTGAACATATTGTAAGAGAGTACCTATGGATATGTAGTGCACGACGTCCGGCAGACTGAGCAGCCCGGTGAACTTGCACAGGCCGAGCACGATGCTGTCCAGCTCCGAGGTCAGGGAGTAGTGCGCCACCACGGACGAGCACTTGTCCAGCCCCTCCAGCGCCCGCGAGTACAGCGCCGCCTCGCTCGACTTCTCCAGGATGGAGGACAGCGCCGCCACCTGGGGACAAACTCAATCTTAATGTGTCGGAACAAATTACTGTTATTTAAACTATGGTCATTTTAAACATCTATCTGACATCTTCGCATTAATAGACACTTCTGTAAGATTCTACATCAATATATTGTTAAATCCAGTATTTTTGTTTGATGCCTGACAAGAGCTGACAAAAAACATTATTTATAAATAGCCGACGTAGAAAATAGTAAGTAAATGAGTGATTTGCATCTAAGTAATTGAATTTCAACTCACCAACGGCCCCCAGATAAGCAGAAAGAGTTGCTTGTCGAAGGCCCCACTGGGGGAGTGGGCGTACTGCCCCTCCTTGGTAGCCCCCCGCCGCAGCAGAACCTTCCACAGGTAGTTCTCTCTCACCGTTCCCGTCCTCTCAGCTGGCATTACGATCTCTTCATTTCTATAAAGCAAGTAAAATATGGAAATAGGGAGAATTTATTCAATTTATTAGGGATTTCCAACAGCGTACAAAAACTTGACGGTCATAATATTTTATCAGAAAGATTTTTAATAATTTCATTGATTATTTTTCTCATCCTTTTCCTAACCGCATTTGTCAAAGGGTGGTGCATTGGTAAACCAATTGGGAATTTATTGATTGAGACAATTTGACTATAAATCGGGAATAATTTTTAAAACAAAATTCTAAATCAGAAATGAAATTTGTTCACGGTTGTTTTTAAATTTTTGTAGTACTAGTTTCACTTACTTTATAGAGTTGAAGACTGCCTCCAGCATTTTAGGGTCAAAGTCGTTAGTTCCGTTGCATCCTCGCAAATTCCTGACAAACTCATCTACAGTCATTGGAATATTCAGTTTCTTGGCGTTGAGATTGTGTTGGTCCATGTTGAGCATGATAATGGCGTACGCTAAACGGAAAGCTGCATCCGTGTTGGCAAATGGATTCCCGTTACAAGCCTTAAGAAAATAGATATATTTTTTAATTAGAACATCATAATTCATCATTATACTAGACCGTTTGTACATGGATGATCTGTACATTCAAGGGTCTGTCAGTAACGTAATTATTAGTAATTATTCAAATATCAAGATGTCTACTTTTTAATAGACAAGACCACTTATTTGCGTTAATTTTGGGTTTATAAAACATAGTAAACATCACACATCAAGTGGTTTATTTCATACAATGCACAGTGAAACATGACCTTGTTTGATTTATTCATTGCTTAGACTAATTTCACTGATGTGTCATACGCGGTAAATGTGAGTGACTCACCAGAGAAATTTATATACCTTTTGAAATAAATAATTTTGTGCGATTGGATATTTAAACTGCCTGTTTCTAGTTAAAGAAAATGGTAGACAAGAAACAAATGTAAAAGATAGTGAAGGGTAACGTACATGCCAGTGCTCAGAGAAGTGTTCCATGACGAGGAATATAAGAGGAGCCTCTCCGGGCAGCCTGAAGGTCTCCAGGTAAAGGCGGAGTGCCTGATCAACTCGAAGACCCGTCATGTCGAAGCTGGCCGCGTACGTGGCCAGGATACGAGACTCCACATTCTTCTTCTTAGATATGTATTCACCTGTAAAATGAGACAAGCAAATGTCAATTTTAATTGATTATTATTAGCAATTTTCATGCATTAGAAAAATGCCTTAGCAATCACAAAGCGTGGTTTCGTAAAAAAAGACTTGATAAATAGAAATGTTACATCTTTCTCACCGATCATTTTTTTATCTAATCCGGGATTGTTTCTTAAAAAATGGGCAATCTCCAGAGGATCGAGGGGGGTGGCCAATATTCCATGTTCTTGCAGAAACTCTATCCCCTTTTCAGGTTTTTGGTTGAAGTGTTCTGTTCCTGTAGCAATCCACTGTAAAGAAATTCAAAGTAACATTTCTTTATATAAATTTTTGCATCAATAAAAAGATAGTAAACTACTGATGATGACAACGTCTTCGTAAAATGTGGTCAATTAATCATTAGTAATAAAGATACGGGTTAGTTGAAATAAAGTCTTACCCTTTTCTTATTCTTATTGTCCTCTAATTGCTGTTCAGTGGGAAGGTTGGAGTTGGGTTTATGTCGGCCCATCTTTGTGTTATTTATATACTGACTGATGTCGTGAAGTATCGTATCATCTCCAGTTTCGTAGGAATCGCACATATCTATTGCAATTTGGCCGGTAAATGTCTGATCGCCGCTGTTAAAAGCCTCATTGTCTATTGAATTCTTTTCGTTAGACTTGATTTGGTGACAATTGGCTTCGATTGAATCGATAACAGTGAACAAAGCGTCCAGTGCTAAAGTATGATAATTATGAATCCCGGCAGTGACGATAGTTTTGGATAAAAGTTTTGTTATGTCTTCGAACAAATTTGAGCAGTAAATATCACAGTCATAATTCAGATACAATTCTGTACAAAGTCCGGGGATTCTCCACATCTGAGCAATACTCTCGAGAGCTAAATGTGTTATCTCTTTGGACTCGTACGAATTTTTGGCACCGTCGGACAATATAATTTCCACTAATTTAGTAAAGAACATCTCCAACTGAAGTTTCAAATGTGTGCGGAGCGATTCAAAAAGCAAAAATGACACTTGTAGGTCAAGAGCGAAAACAGAAACACGCTCTGAACTCAAAAGCTGAAAATAAAAAAGATAGATTAAAATATTTTTAGTATGAATTTAAAAAAACTATAAAACACAATATCTCTGCTTTTGTATTTCACGAAAATAGTCACCATTTTTCAATAACATAGCAGTATGTTCGTTATCCTGGTTATAACAAAAGCCAAGAAGTTAGTGGTTAAAAATAAAAGTTACCGATAGCAGATTCCTGCAGAGAGGATCTTTGACTAGTTGCAAGAAGGACGGGTACTTGGCCAAGTGGTCGGCTCCCACCTCCAGGGCGGTCTCCACAAGGCAGAGCCCCAAGTACACCATGGACGAAGTATTCTGGGGATCCATCGGGTTGCAGAGTGATATTAAAAATCTGCAATATAAAAATAATCAGTAGAAGTATTTGATATTTACACTTTACAATTAACAGTTTTTTAGAAGGTTTATTTGCTGCTTTTAGGAAATCAT
Source organism: Micrasema minimum (assembly GCA_022494985.1). NCBI lineage: Eukaryota > Metazoa > Arthropoda > Insecta > Trichoptera > Brachycentridae > Micrasema > Micrasema minimum. The sequence continues at coordinate 67 of JAGVSP010000219.1, read as the reverse complement.
CAGTACAACATAGTTTTTCAATAAGGTAAAGTCATTTGAAACCTACAATGAATTATTAAAACAATAA